>JAMPIV010010608.1:0-81020 GCA_024509875.1 Oreohelix idahoensis
ACTGTGCTTACGTATTCGTTGTCGCAGAATGTTGATAGTGAGCCTAACTCAGAAAGCGAGGGTTGGTTGATGGATTTTAGATAGTCAACTTCTGCCTGAAAGTGACTATTGAATTATTAACAAGTAAATAAAGTGTTTACAGTTAAGGGCCATGCAGATTCAGATTTTGCTTGTTCGCTAGTTTTATTTGCCTTTCATATCTCTTAGTCCCATATAGTTAGTTACCCAGGGTCTCTAATGATTCAATGAACAAATTGTACTACTGAAACCTCAAGCGTGCCATGAAAGACGAATACTACGAAATTGTTTTTTTGTTTTTCCATAGACAGCAAATCAAATGTAATATAGCCAGGTCAGGTCCATGTTCTGTTCTGCGTACTTTGAGATCATTGTGTACAATTGTTTGTGCAACTTTGTTCTTAATTTCGTCTAACAATACGGTTACATTCACTATCCGTCGAAGTGTCTTACCCATAATAAGGTCATGTTGCAAGAACAGTCAGTAAGTAGTCGGTTATATCTGGTATATCCTATCTGATGATTGTAAAACCCTTACTGTGGCGCCTAAATGCTTAGAAATTCATGACGTTTAGTGTGGCTTTATCATTCTTTTATGGCTTCAGTATCGATGTATTCAGTCCAGTTTAAGCATTGATTGTACGAAAGTTTACAAGAGTTAATGTCTTTGACATAGCTAACATCGTTGCCTTTATATCTCTATAACTTGTGTACATTTTAGAAAGCTCTGACAGCCTGGGAGCACTTGTTGAATAATGTACCGCTTAGCGTATTTAAAAAAAAAGGTATAGTCCTATAGATATTCCTGCTTAAACCACAAACACAGGCCCGCATTATGACTGTCTAGACAACGCCCTGAACCTGACATCCCAATATCCTACAGGTTCTGTTTATCTATAAGAGTAAACATATCCTGGCCACGGATCTTCTGCCAACACTTCTTAGAGTTTATTTGCTTACATTGGTAAATGCATCGTTAAAAAATCATTTGTTAAGTGCAGCAGTTACTTAAAGACGAAACGATGCTAAAAACAGTTCTCAAGACCTGTGTTCTTGTATACAAATATAATTAATTTTTAATTTATGTGTTCGGTCCCCTGTTCAGTTAAGCGTAGGGGGCGACTCGGTTTGTGTTCTTTGGCCATTGGCTACTGTGAGGCCGTGTTTATGTAGAATTTCTACGATCTTGTCTAACATTTCTTCATCTTGGTCTTTTCGGAGACCTGAAACCAGAACTTATACTGCTGTACGTGTGTAATGGTAATTTATCTGGGTCCATTCGCATGAGATGGTCAAACCAATTAATTTTCTATCTCTCTATATACTTGATGCAGGATGTAGTTGCTACAATTTTCTGATGACATTATTTCTCATTTTGTCCCAGCTGATAACTGGCTTTTCTTAAGACTCTCAAATCACTTGATTTGGTTTTTCTCTCCTGTGCTTTATCCAGGCACCATGTATGACACTGACTGCAAAGAGTTGATAAGAATACACTATTTACGCATGTGGCCTTTAGTTTTTACAAATATAATACAATAAGACACCACGTAACGTCAATTTACAACGTGATCAAAAGGGATACTTGTCCTCTTTAGCTGTTTTTGTTGTCCTTGTCCACTATAATATTTAGAATACGATACCGTTGAAGACAATCACAAGCACAGTCATTTTTTTTTAAATTTAAATTACACACGAGTTGAGTATTGTGAAGCGTAATCATATGCAAAACTGGATTTGTGTGTGTGTTTTTTTTATTATTCACTCCAAAAAAAGTATAATATTGTAGGGTAATGCAAAAAAATGAATGAGCTGATTTCTAATGCATTTTGATGTACACTGCAGCATAAATACTAAGGAAAGTATTGCATATTTCACTTGAAAGTAAATTCGTGCAATAATGTTATCACTTTCTTCGTATTTACCTACAGTGTCAATTCAAATAAGGACATTCATTGACGTGCTGACCATAGCTGTCTCCGTTGGCGTGATGGAACATGTCGATGTGCAGTGTGTAAAGCAGATGTGTTTAATTCGGGCTTAAGGTAGAGAACATTCTCAAAGGTCAGAGAGACTATTCCGTTGTTCTGTTTTTCAGATTTTCATACGTTTTATTAGTTACATTTTGCAAAGGGATTAATGAATGTCTTTGTGTCTATACCTATGAAGAAGAAGACGACGATACTAAGATTGAAGAAGAAATTAGAAATCATTTCAAGAACTTTAGCAGATGAAGATGTGTCATCCGTTGGGCACACATTTAGAATTTGCGAACACACAATGCTCACCATTTGCGCAAAAAAAGCAATCTATCAGGGCAACTGTGCAGCAGTTAAGGCATATGGCAGTAAAAACCATAACGTACACACGGACCCCTCTCTTGATGCGCATTGTATCAATGTTGCTGACTTGGATTGAAGACAGTTAAAAACACGGTCTCAGTGATTCTTCTCAAATACTCGTCATAGTTTTACACTTTAAATGTATCAAGCACGTGCAGTAATAACGAACATAATATTTTTATTTTAAAAATGTGTTTTAGCAACTTTTGATTTTCATGACCTCATATACTTACATTACTATTAGTACTTAAAAACGTATATAAATGACGCTTTACCAGAGCCCGAAACCTAACCCATCGTTTCATTCTAGCTTCTTTCACGCAAATTTCATGTACGCGAGGTTTCTGGAGAACCAAACTCTTTCGCACATAGAGGGTTGAGTGTACCAACTCCGCGATAACGCGACCCAGCATTTATCGCGACCGAATGACTGTTATAAAGTTATAGTAGTTTTCACTGTATTATATTGGTATATTGCCCGCACCAAGTCTCTTAAGTGCCTGCCTATCTTGAAGCAGTTTTAATAACCAATGAAGACTAACTTTAACATCGCCACAAAAAAACCAGACCTGCTCTTTTTACGACAAGCACAGAATGCACATTTTCATAAAGCAACTCATCATGACTGACATTCGATTGTTCTACCTTGTTCTGGTCATTGAATTCATTTCTCTATTATACAGTTTATTCTGCGTTTAAATATGACATAAGTGGCAAGCACCATATATAAGAGCATACAGGTTAATGTTAAGTGTCATTCTCTTGTAAGGTGATGACCCTACCAAAGCTACGAGGCAACCATTCAACACTGTAACCATGATATGTGACCGATAAGACATACGCTCTCCTGTAACGCGCTACTTTCAATAATATATAGAGAAGGAGAAACATATGTGAGAAATGTCTATCAAAGACAGAAGAATATAACAGGAAGAATACTAGTGTGTGTAACAGACTGTATCTCACATACGGGCAACTCTTCGAATTGAAGAAGTCATTTAGAGATGAAGAGACCACACATGTTTAGGGAAATACTCCAAAAAGTGTGATCTTAAGTAAAGTAAACAATTTCCAGAAAAACAAAGCCCATTCTGATAACGACCACAATGTTGTAGACATGTGAAAGTTGTTTGTTTTCTATTAGTGTAGATACTTGTTCATTAGGTGTGTTTGATAGTGTGTAAGATGTTTAGTCTTTGGTGAAAAAGACTCTTGCTCTTCAGTAGAAAATTGTGTTCTTGGGTGATTGTGTTTCAGTAGAAAATTGTGTTCTTTGGGTGATTGTGTTTCAGTAGAAAATGGTGTTCTTGGGTGATTGTGTTTCAGTAGAACAAAGTTAAAAATCTTGAGTATAGAAACTTTCATTTGTCGATGGTTCTCAAGGTCTTTCAGTAGAATAAAGTTAAAAATCTTGAGTATAGAAACTTTCATTTGTCGATGGTTCTCAAGGTCTTTCAGTAGAATAAAGTTAATAATCTTGAGTATAGAAACTTTCATTTGTCGATGGTTCTCAAGGTGTTCCAATGAAACATCATTTCTTGTTATTTGTTTTAATTATGTATTCGTACAGTTTTTAGTGGTTCAGATGGTAGCAGGTTAGCACCTGAGATGATTATGGCTATCTGTATGTTTGAGGCGATTGTAGAACGTCATAAATCAGGATCCTTTGCTGAGCAGCCTAACGACAATTAATTTTGTTCTGTGTGAATTCTTTCTGCTAACATATATGTTCACCAACACAATCTACAACGATAAAACTTGACGATATTTATCTCTTCGACGTCACAAGAGTAGGTATACTATTCCACAAAATACATATGTATTTTATATATTTAATTCCTTGAAACAATTCCTCTTATTTCTTTTCAAGAAGATTTTACAATTTTGATGACAATGTAGTACGTTTTTAGTTGTTGCCTTAGAGACTGGGGCTTTCTTAATAATTTCAGTTAGTCTTGTGGTTCTTTCTTATTTATCGTCTGCACCAGTTCATTAAAGTTCATCAATTCTGTCTTAACTTCAGAAAAATGTAACTGCAAAGGTTCTCCTCTTTTCCGTAACCTCTGCGCCTGCAGTTTATAAAATTTTATAGTGATTCAATAAGTTGGAAAATTACTCTTCTAGAGGGAGCTGTAGTATTATTTTTTTCCTGATGAAATGATCTGCGTTACCAGTGAAACTGAGATTACACGAAATAACGTTTTTCGGTAGATTTTAAATGTTTATCAGCACAATGTTGAGTAGGCACTACTAATAATATACAGATACTTGTTACCTCTCCTTGTCGGAAAACTCACACAGAAGATACAGTTGGTGATGTTGAAGATTGCTGTCTAAGAATTGTTGGAGAGCTTTTCTGCTTATATTTTCTAATTCTAAAATTTTGATAAATGTTATCTAAAATGTTGCTTCTACTTCTTGTTGGCTCTGCTGTCTATATCTGCTCACTACATGCTTCTCTGTCTGCTCACTACATGCTGCTCTCTCTTTTGTCAACGTGATCTCAGTATTTATATTCTACATTTGACGTTAACATTTCTGACGAACTGTTTTATCTGTTGACAGGCATCATATTTGATCAAATTCTTGCTGACAGTATTATTTTAGAATAGCAAGTACGTATGGATGCTTCTAAATGTAATGTAGTTTAATTGATGCAAATAATTGTTTTTCTGTATCGTCTGCTAAATTATCTAGTGTTCTTAAACATCTCTAAAATCGGCTGTGCTTCGCACACGGCTACAGTATCTACAATCCGCCGACAAAATGTAATCCCGTGAGAAAAAAGTTTTGAAACCAACGCCCAAAAAAGTGATCATAATCTGCGGGCGTTCTTCACAAAAATGTGAAAGTGTGCACTACCTTTCTGCTGACTTCGTGAAATCTACAGCTTCAATGGTTTAGTAAATGTTGTGTATCTATTACTGATAACTATCCTTTTCTTCTTCTTGATCGTAACTGTGTATTCTCCTCACGCAAACCAGTGGTGAATAGGATGGAGGCTCCAGGGGGAGCAAAGGTCAACTCAACCAACGCAGGATTATGCAAATATGGAGTGTGAGTGTGAAGTATGAGTTAGGCGAATGGTGGACTGTTCGTGTGTTGACCCGCATAAGGCACTCATTCACTCATTACATTATGTCACCAATGCAGACCACTGTAGTCGTTTCAATAGTTTAATTGGACGCACACACTTGACAGATTGGGTACAGTTACAGGAACATGAGTCGACATAGACAGCATAATATTGATCAATGGACTACCGTCCTAAATTAGCATTCATGAAGAATAATCTGGTAATGGAACATCTGTAAACACCAAGATTTCCATAGTTTATAAATACAGTCAGTAGACCTTACTGACCGAGCATGTCAATTAAGCAATACTGTTCAAACTTGACTCCTAAACAGGATCTCTTTCTAGCGAAGATTCCTTTAGGTGAATTACAGCAAATCTCTGTGAAGATAATGTTAATTTCTTTATAATAGTGATCTCTCAATCATCACCTGATAATAAGGAAGTTTTCCCGTTCTCTGCTAATGATTTACAATAAGTAGAATTCCAAAATCAATCGAATTCCACAATGGCTGCTGATTCCCGGTTGAGCATCACTCACTATACGGGTGTATAGCCAGATCTTCAATCGAAGCTTTGTTCATCAACAATAAATGATTCTACAAGGATCAGCATATTCTGTCCTCATAGTTGCTGCATATAAACATATTTTGTGCTGCTGGATAATACGTCGTCCCGACATATTCATAGGTAAATACATGTAAACGTCTGCCCATCTTAAGCCTAGGAATGAACGAAGTCAGCAAAAGTACGTTTTTTTACCTGGACATAAGAAATACACTAGCAAGCTCAAAAACGCTCTCCCGGCGTTATAGAATCACAACTGGGGAACTCATGGACTAAACGATCCTGGAAGAAACTATCTTCGTCCCCAGAATAACTTAAAGAGATCACAAACTCTTGGGCATCTCTCCGACATGACTTCTCGCCCTAAGCCTAGACAACCGAAGAACCTCCTCACCTCTCTTCATCCGCCGAAAACACCTGACCCCCTTCAGTACAGTACAAGAACAAATAGTTCCACTTAAACATACTAAGATATCAAGATATATGACATACACGTCCTACATAGTCAAGCACAACACATAGATTCGGACCATAGACATTCTGAAGCAAGAACAATCTATTCCTAACCAAACACAGAATAGATTCAAGTAAGTCTAAATTCCTCCGCCGAGTTCTATTTTTAAGAACGCTACAAAGAGTGATAACTCACAGAATGACTACTTATTGCCCAATCTGAGTTTCGTCCCTCAAGACCAAAACATGCATTCAAAGATGAATATATCTTCATCAGACAATTAAAACATTTTACATGGTATGCGTAATCCGTGCGCCAAAAAATATGTGCGCAACAATTACCAACGATCGTCGATTTAAAAACAGA
This sequence comes from Oreohelix idahoensis, assembly GCA_024509875.1. Classification (NCBI taxonomy): domain Eukaryota; kingdom Metazoa; phylum Mollusca; class Gastropoda; order Stylommatophora; family Oreohelicidae; genus Oreohelix; species Oreohelix idahoensis. The sequence continues at coordinate 6,823 of JAMPIV010010608.1, forward strand.
ATGCCTCTTCAACCTTCTAATTGATTTTACCTTTACTTTTCCGTTATGACATTGCCTTTCTCCTAAGGTTTAGTTTTACATTATCGTCTTCACACTTGCACTCGAATGTCAAGTAATCTTCGTACTGAACCAACTAGGCTTTCGGCAGAAGCAAACTATACTGTTCAAAAAAAGAAACGCAATATTATTGCAGTGGTGATAGACACCAAATTTCAAACTTGTGCCAAAATTTTATTTTACGGAATTAATGTTTCAATCTTGGCATGAGAAACTTTCAGACTTTAACAATGAAATAATGTTCATTAAATTTGGTTTGGACTTTTATTCTTTGCGACTGAGGCCTCCGTTTCAGTAAGGTGTATGGCCTCCTCTGGCCTCTATCAGAGAACGACATCTCCTTGACATGGATCCGATTAGCCGTTGGATCTGTTGTTGTGGGATGGCTGCCCACTCTTCCCGCAGTGCAAGAGACAACTGTCGGAGATTGGCTGGAGCCACATCTCGCTGGCGGAGTCGTCTGTCGAGTTCATCCCATAAGTGTTCTATGGGGTTCATGTCTGATGACATGGCTGGCCACGGAATGGTCTGGACGTTGTTGTCAGCGAGGAACTAGGTGGTGAGTTGTGCCACATGAGGTCGATCGTTATCCTGCTGAAAAATCGACCCTCGTGCAGCCAGAAGTGGAAGGACGTGAGGACGAATTTCAGCGACGTAATCGTTGGGAATTCAGCCGTCCTTAAATTTGCACCAGGTCACTTCTTCCCATGAAGTTGATCGCCCCCCACATCAGTACACCTCCACCACCATGTGGAGGAGCCTCATCAACGCTGTTCTGGGCGTAACGCTCATGGACTCTGCGGTAAACTCTTCTCCGTCTATCGTGTTGCTGGAGCAAAAAAAAAAATGATTCATCACTAAACCAAACCCGTCTCCAGTCATTCCCAACGGTCCATTGACGATGCTGGTTCGCCCACTGCAGTCGGTTCTGGCGATGCCGGTCCGTAAGAACAGGACCTTTGTAGGGTCTTCTAGCACAAAGACCAGAGTCGTGCAGCCGATTCCTGACCGTTTGATCTGAAATTCGACGAGCTGCTGACATTGAATGGACTGTGGAGGACGCAGATGCAAGTCGATTCCTGAGGTGACGCAGCCGTATGAAGCGGTCTTCGGCAGGAGTTGTGATTCTGGGTCTTCCACTGCGCTGCCTTTCTGCCACTGAGCCAGTTTCTTGAAATCGCCTCCAAAGGCGACTAATGGTGCTTCTAACCACATTAAATTGTCTGGCCACTACACTTTGTGACTGTCCAGTCTGTAAACGTCCAATGATGATGAGTCGTTGTTCTGTAGTGAGATGAGCCATACTTGCGCATTGAATTTTCAACTGAATTTATTCGAGGAGCGTCAATCTTTTATAGGCATTCAATAAGATGGTCAGAGAGTTTTGTGTTCAGTAAGTTTCACAGGATTCTCATGAACCTGTCACGAGTTATTGTCAAAAATGTTGTTTTGACCTTGACCTTTTTCATGACCTCACGAATCATGAGGTAAGTACAATTCAGGTAACCGCGACAAGTTAATGACCAGTTGGACACAGTCGATAGGTTGACTGATGTCCAATCAGCGAATATCTTTTATAAAAGTAACACCAAAAAAGTTGCGTTTCTTTTTTTGAACAGTATATATAGTTTTACATGACGTTTGAGTTTAATCACATTTCATAGACTTATGTGACCAAAAACAAATTCGGATATGTACCATTTTTGTGTTCATGAATAAATAGCAGACACCAGCAAAGGAGCAGGAAGAACAAGGCAACTTGTACAACAACAAAAAGTGAAGCGTGAACAACAACAACACAACAACAACACAACAACAACACAACAATAAAGAGAAAACACCGAGTTTAAATATAAAATACACGGTGAGGAAATTATGTGCAATCCACGCAGAGAAAATTTCCCAAAATAAGCGTCATGTGAAGGAGAAAAACAACGACTTAATTTTATAAAATCCACGGGTGAAGCAAGCGCGTGGGTAGATTTTGGAAACTTGAAATAATGTTCTAGAAAATAAGACGTCCTGATTAATAAAAAGATTGCTAAACTTACAACATTCCTGTCGTCCTAAAAACAAAAATAACAATGTGTTGGCCATCTTTTGTTCAGCTTCGATGGAAATGTCACACCAGCGTACACCATATAACAGTTAGTGACCTGGTATTTTACATTGATATTCACTATCACCAAAAAATGTTGATGCTACAACAGCTATCACTGTCATCGAACAAACTCTCTTTTGTTTTCTGCCGCTTGTGCCAGCTATCCACTTGAACTTTCTCTTGTGACTGTTCATCAGTACCAGCAAATATGCCTTAAGAGTACCATCGCCTGCCGGTGTTTTACGGATCTTTTGTTGCTAACGTTGAAAATAGAATATCTTCAGTTTTAGTAGGAATCAAAAACTTCAACTTTTACTATTCTCTATTCCGTTTTTCGTATCATTGTTTTTTCTCGGTAAGACCTTTCAATAGAAAATGCCACAAGATGCTGCATACATAATAAACAATTGCCACCGTGCTGTATATTGAAGGAATCAAGTCACGTTTAGTTGCTATGTCAAGACTGACACATTAGATCTATTGTCTGAGATCGTTTTCTGTCACGTGCATGTCTGTAACATAGGAGAGAAATAAAGAAGAATGGGAAAGATCTAAATTGTAAAGAGATAGCATAGTACAAAGGGCTGCGCCTTTGAAGTGTGGGTGGTTAGACACTAGCATCTGTTTGATGTGAAGATTGAGGACAGTAAATGCAGAAAAATCGCAACAGTGATAAACATGTATCAAAAAAAACACAAAAATGCACAAAGGTGGTGTAGAGAACAGAACAAATACAACAGTGGACAACGTAATTATCAGTCTGTCTTTCTGTTGGACAACGCAATATCAGAAAAAGGCAGAAGTGACAAATACATTTTTCAAGATGAGACAAAAATACATCTTGCTACTTTCAGTCATATTTATTCCATTCTGTGACACAAAATGGACTGAACGTCGATGCCTTTGATCATCTTAAAGAAATGATAGTGAACGGTGAGGTGTGCTGTGGTTTAACAAAGATTGATTTAACAAATCTAAATCGATTAATCGAATGTATTTAATCGAAGATTAAATCGATTTAATTTCGAACAATTTTAAAATTGTAACAAAACATAAAAACTTGTTTTAAAAAATATCACTAAAGACTATTTATTGTACTTGTTATAAGGCAACAACGTCTTGACAATATATCGAACATTCTGAAATGTTACAATCAAACAATATATTATTATTGACCATTCTTGCCAAATTGCATATCACAAACCTGTAACATAGCAAAGGTTCTAGCATTTAACAAACAAACAAAAAATGCTAAAAGTAGAATAATCCATTAAAATAAGTTGCGTGGAATTAATCTATGTTAAAAAATTGTGTCTATCAATCGATTAATTAATCGTTAAAAACCATGCCCTTATATATATACACATGGGTCGTCCACATCTGACATCACGCTGTGATTGGGAGGTGGGGGCTGAACGTGTAGTTAAATGAGGTCTGTGAGAGTATAGAACCTACTGCTCCATCAGATATGTCTTTCAGGGGCTACTAGTTTGAGGCTGTGCGTAAGGTTGGCACTCTCATCATGTCAAATAAACCGCTACAGAATCTATTACTGCCTGAGTATGTCAATGTTTCCTGTAGGCTTCTTACACATGGACTAGCTGTATTGGTCGCTCAATGTTCCATAGGGAACGAAGAAGAAAATAATGATTATATACGAGTATATATGAGGGTCCGATTGACAGAGTATTTAGAGCGCTGGTATCTCGCGTCTAAGGTGCCCAGTTAGATTCATGGTATCATCACGCTCCAGTCTACCCAGCTGTAAATGGGTTCCTGATTTTGCTCTTGGGTAAGGGAAAGAAAAGGCAACGAGGAAGGGTACAAGTCACCCCACCTCTCAATGCTGGACCTAGTATAGTGAGGTTTCTAACACTTCACTCCCCTACGGTAGTATTTGCTATGGGAACACCTTTACCTTTTTTATATATATGTGTGTGTGTGTGTGTGTGTGTGGAATGTGTCTCATGTGGTTCAATATTGGTGTGTGTGTTGTTTTACATCAAACTTCAATATCCCGTATGACCGTATGATTGCACTGGTGCTAATATATTTATATAATACTCTGGCTTCAAATTTTTTCTGTCACAAACTCGTCAATTCGCTCACATATTGTGCATGTACATGTTACATACATACATACATGCGTGCATCCACACACACACGGTTATATTTTTATATATTTCCACCCTACCATCAAGCCGCATAGGTATGTATGAGAGTGCATGTGCATATGTCACAGAACATATTTTACCAATTAAGAAAATGTCACACATATGTCAAAGTGAAGAAAACTGTCGAACTGTCAAGATAGAAATATATTTAGAACGGCTTGAACATGCCTGACTGCCATATTGTTCCCACATTGGCAGCATCCAGTGATATTGGAAGATCGTTGGACAATTATCTTGTCGTTGTATTTGCTCAGGTTGTCAATAGATGATGCAGTTTGACATCGCCTGCTGCTCATTGTATGCATCTGACTTGAAGGATGTTTGAATGATAGGTTAGAAGGATGGCATTTAAGATACGCAGACAGGTAAATACATATATCGAGTTCTTTCGATCATTAATGACCAGCGAGACATGCAGGCTAGCTGTAAGACATGCTAGACGGAAATATGCAGCATGATATATATATATATGTATATATATATATATATATATATATATATATATATATATATATATATATATATATATATATATATATGTGGTGAAAAATTCTAATATATAAATGAGAAAATAAATGTAAATAACGAAGTATTCAATAGAAAGAAAGAAGAATGTGAAAGACCAGTGCTTCCCTAAATATACCTGCGTTGTAGAGCGCCATAATGACTGAACCCGAAAATCCCCTTTTTCTAATCCAATGCTTATTAGGAAACATGACACAATACTGTTTTTACGTCTGAAATCCTGACTTTATACTGACAGAACAGTCGAAAAGGCAGAACAGGTGGCGGTTTGAAAAATAAAAAAAAACAAATACACGACTATCCTAGAATAATACATATTTTGAACGAAGCCACTTAACCCCATTAAACTTATATATTCTTGTACCTTAAGACTTGCTGACAAAGAATATGTTATGTGTTACGCAAATGGTCTAGTACTTAATAAATTATAGCCAAAATACTATAGTGAGGTTGTCTGACAGCACAAGATCATATTTGCTCATAATGGCTGTTTGAACAACACTGCTTTAGAGGAAATGAGGCCAACAAGTTAGATACGATTTGATTGGCTGTAGAAATATGTAAGGCGAAACCTGATTAGTCGGACTGCAAATACTAGTTGGTTGTTAATGGCTACGGTAGGATGGGTAATATTTTTTCAAAGGCTCTTGTAAACATGGTCTCATTGGTTACAGCGTTCGATATAGTCAAATAGAAGCGTCAGTTCAGGGCCAGTTTTGAAAATATAGTTTGTGAGAAGCAAGTGCGTGGCGAGCAAGCTAATATTTTTCTAATAAAAGCCTGGGATAAGGCAGATCAAAATTGTGCCAGAATTCATCGCCAGTCAACGTACTTGTGTATATTTCCTTGAATTGTGGTAAGACTAGACATATTTCATATATGTCTATATATATACTGAAGCACATTAAAAAAGCACCACTATTATATATACTGATGCCGAGAAGCTGGCAAAAAAAAGTGTGGGAATGGATTTTCCCCGTGTTTGCCATGCGGTAGAGAGCGAATGGCTGCTGGAATGGAAAGTGCAAGATTCAACCCATGGGTGTGTGTACAGACTACATGAAAACGATGAAAGTTACACGTGCAACACGATTCTCAACAGCTATGACCCTGAAAATGTGTACGCGTTGTGGCAGTATACTCGGTATAAAAAGGCCGTTGAGACAAAACACCCAGTACATGTGCTTGAAATGCCACGACTATCTGAAAACGACCGCCAACGAGCCATTGGTATGTTGGAGACCGGAATGAGCTCGCGGGCCATTGCCAGAAGGATGAATTGACACCACAGCACTATTGTACGTCTCAATGAACGTTACGGAACCACTGGCAGTGCCCGGGATAGACTTCGGAGTGGCCAACCACGAGTTACTACCCCTGCGCAAGATCGTCATATTGTGCTGAGTCCCCTAAGGAATTGACTTTCCCGGCAATGTAGTGGTGTTGCTGGTATTGTATGATGGTGATATTACTAATTGTAATTGTATGAGGCCAGCTGTGAAGGCTCCTGAGATAAAATGTAGTTGTGAATTGTCAGAAGGCCTTTCTTGCTACCACTACGACCTCACACTTAATTTTTTTTTTTATGAATGTGGCTACGTAAAGTGTCTAGGGTTATGCTATGTAGTGTGGTGTAATAGGTTATAGATATACCCACAGATATTTAACAAGACTAATAATATTAATAAATGTTAAAATACACTGAACTAACTCACGTGTGTAAAATTTTTTGATAGAATTATATTACATTTATTTTGTTCTGGATCAATTTTTTAGGTTGACCAGAACTTAAAAGGATTTAGAGATTATGAAAGAAATGCATGGAATATTATATCATAAATGCAATAGTGTACATATATATGTACTATACTAGTTAGTTTTATTAAAATGTTCTAGTAGTCATCTACTTGGGAGGATAGTTACTGTTTGTGCTGTTGGGGTGGCCTCATCACACCTGTCTATATTGACTACACAGTGTCCAGAAAATGGTGGGAATTTTTATGGGGGGTATTAGTAACTACACAGCGTTGGTGAATGTCCAGCAGACCAGAGGCTCACTCATCTGGTAGTTGTAGCTCTGGTGCTGAAATCAGGTGGTCCCACCTCTCCGTGCTGGCGGGCAATAATGGTGGTCTCTGTCACAAGTACTGCACAGATACACTTGAGTAAAGTCACCAACTGAATAGACACTGCTTGGTTGACAACAGAAACTCGCAGCTCTGCAATCAAAGTATGGGCCATGTGTCAAAATCTATTCTCTACCCACGTCTGGACACAACACTGACACAACAACCACATCATACAGACAGGTCAGATCTCTCTGACCAAACAGCACATTTACCATGGTGGTTTTACATCAGATAGATCCTCCCAGACTATAGATTCTGAAAAATATTTATTAGTTGTCTGCCCTAAAAGAGGATAGGTAATATGTTTCATTATTCCCAACACTTGATCTGTCTTGCCTAACCCTTGCTGGAGTTTATGTACATTGTTGGTCCCTAGACCCTGACTAGGGCGGGGGGGTCTAGAGCAAATCCCTACTTGTTTGTAAGGCTAGATTTCGATATGGCAGTATCAAATCACTCGAACATGAAACAATATTCAAAATATATAAAGGAAATAATTTCAATCTTACCAGATTATGAATAAATAACACAGAATTGCTAGCAAAACTCAGCTGAGCTGCTGGCTATAGTATGGCGTCCCTAAATTTATTACACTTTCTTTCATATGGAAATCACCACACTTTAAAATCTGTGTCTATCACTGAACAACTATTGAAGAATGGCCCCACTTTCGCGTCTGAGCGCTAATGATATGATTGTCTGTGGCCAATCACTGCCTAGGTTTATTTTAAATTCAAATTTCCTACCATAAAGTCATTTCAGTCATGCTTCAGTCAAGTATGGATGGTTATCTGTTAGTCTGTCCGTCTCTACTTGTGTTTCTACAAAATGTACTTGATTTTTGAACCAACCTTTCTCTCCCCTCCAAAATTTTGTCGTTAAAAGTTATATTTAGACACAGCTACCACCCAAAAACCCTCTCTTCCATACTACGTAGATTTGAACACCTGCGTTTCGAGGTCGTGTTTTTTTTGTGCAATTAGCGACACTTTTAGATTCAATACAGTCTGTCGATGATGTGAACAACACTGTCTTTTGTCATTATCTTCAATATTATCTATCCGTCTGTAAAATTAAGAACATATTAGTTCACTGCTCAGAATAGGCCATCCGGCCAGCTAATTTTTATATTCCTAACATTAATATTAAGAAAAAAAGTACTTTTTAATTTTTGTAATATTCCTAACATCTGCGTTTAGCCGCTGAATTCAAATCAAGGGCTTGGTATCGCGCAAAAGCGTCCAATAAATGACTGTGGCGTAACATATCTATGGTCCCTTCTGTCGAGTTGCTTACTTTTTATGTCAACTTGGGAAACGTGACTTTTTCTCCGTTTCCCCCCCAATTGCGTCTCCTTAGCCTTTCTAGTCTCACGCAATCTTTCCAGTCATATTTTTTTTCCTTTTTGATCCGCCGTTCCCCTCCTGTCTAGCAAGTCAATTTTTATGGAGGGTGATGACCCGCGGTCTAGGCGATCATGTACATCAGCAGCCTACGCATTATGTTTTTATCCTTAAATGTTATCTTTGGAGATATTTTACCGTTGTATCTCTGTCAATTTCACTACACATCTCCCCACTTGAAAACATGCCTATGGCAAGTTCCAACACCAGCGATACACATAGGTAAAATTACTCCTCACGTTTGCCACTACTCTAATTTTGATCACAGGGGTGCCGACTGAGGAAATCTGCACCGACATTCAATTTGCGGCTTGCATAAGCGACTGGTTTCAGTTCCCCATCAGGTGAAGATGATCTTTGCAACAAAGCCCCTCCTAGTCCTACATTACTTGCATCGGTTCTTAAGACAAAGTCCTGTGTCAAATCAGGCAGTTTGAGAATAGGCTTGCTAGTGAGTTTTTTCCTTTAACTCTTGGAACGCTAGTTCACATTGTGCAGTCCAAATAATTTTATCTGGAAGTCCCTTGCGAGTCAAATCAGTCAGAGGAGCACAAATAGCGTTAAAATTTTTGATGTATTTCTGATAAAATCCGCATAACGACACAAATGATCGCACGTCTTTTTTTGTTTGCGGCCTAGGTGCTCTCTGCAGTTTTTCCAAGTTCTTAGGATCAGGGGTCATATTACCCTGATATACAGTGTGTGTCCCAAGAATTCCAACTCTTTGCATCCAATACAACATTTTGTTGGCCTAGCAGTTAAGTTCGCCTCCCGAAGTCTATCAAACAACATCTCCAGAGCTTCAATGTGTTCTTCAAATGTCTCTGTGGCGACGAGAAAATCATCCATGAAATTCGTGATACATGGGTTATTCAGGGGATCCAACAATTTGCGCATCATCCTTGAAAACACACTCGGAGCATTTTTCAGTCCGAATGGTAGCATATTGAATTCATAATGTCCATCCGAAGTGCTAAAAGCCAAATAAGGTCTCACTTCAGGCTTCACTGGGATCTGGTAATAGCCTTTACTAAGATCCACCTTTGAAAAGTATTTTGCCTTGTTCAGTCTGGCAAATAACTGTTTTGTGTCTGGTAATGGATCCACTTGTCCTTCTGTGACAGCATTCAGTTTCCTGTAATCTATGCACAATCTGTGTTCCCCAGACGGTTTTCTCAACAAAACGACACTAGAACTAAAAGATGATTCACTGTGCGAAATAATCCCCTCCTTCAACAAATACTCTATTTCTTCCTTCAATGCCTTCTCCTTCGCGAACGGAATAGAATAGGCTCTCATACAGATTGGGTTTTAGTCTACCAGTTTCATGTCATACTGTAGCAAATTTGTATGGCCTGGTTTATCTGTTAATACATCTGTATGTTCCTCCAGAACCTTTTGAACTCTCTCCCTCTGGTTTTTAGTCAGGTGCTTACTGACTTTTACCTGTGCTGCTGTTTCACAAGGATGTAATGGGTATTCATGTGATGTGAGTGGTTCTTTTTGCATCTGGGTTGCAATAGCCAAGGTCAATAAGGGGGTGCTTTCCTGGAGTGGTCTGTCCAGATACTTCTTTAACAGGTTTACATGATAAACTTTTTCCTTCCCCTTTTTGTCAATTTTATAGTTTGTTCTAGACACCTTCTCTAGAACCGTATATGGACCTTGCCAACCAATTTGTAATTTATTCTGGCTTCCGGGTAGTAGAAGCAGCACCTTCTCTCCGACTGCCAGTTCCCTGTCCTTTGCCTTCCTATTAAAATATGCTGCATGTTTCTTCCTGGCTTGTTTCAAATTATCATTTGCCAGTTTCCATCCAGCTTTCAAACGAGTGGTCAGTTCGTTCACATATTGATACGATGAGGTAACAGTCTCTTCCGCCTTCTCATCTGTCCAGGTCCTTATTAAAGCCTTCTAATGGACCTTTTATTGGCCCTCCAAATAGCAGAGTTGCGGGAGCCATCCCATCCCGGTTGAACTATGTGGTACCTCCCGTCCCGGTACGCAAACAATGCGGGCGGGCAGGAATTGATCCCACAGATCCGGTTTTTCGTGTGCCAGCTTCCACAGGATAGAAATGAGAGTCCCGTTGAACCTCTCTACCTGGCCGTTCCCTTGTGGATGGTACGGACTACAATGAAAGTGTCTGGCTTGAAATAGCTTAAAAACTTCTTCCGTTAGTTTCCCCTTGAACTGAGAACCATTATCCGTCAAGATTTGATGCGGGAATCCTAATCGGGTAAATATTGTAAGTAGTGCCTCTGCTACATGTTTTGAATCAATTGATGGGAGGGCTACCGCCTCTCCCCACATAGAACAAGTGTCCACCAGAGTAAGGATGTAACTGTTCCTCCTCTTGGTCCGAGTGAGAGGTCCTACAATATCCACTGCAACCCTCTCAAAAGGTGTTCCCACTATGGGCATTTCCCCTAGAGTTGCAGGAGCAGTCCAGTGCTTTGGAGCTACCCTTTGACATTCTGGGCAGGATTTGACATATCTTTTTATATCCTCCGTTATCCCTGGCCAGAAGTAATGACAAGCTATACGCTGTCCTGTGGCGCTGATCCCCATGTGACCACTGAAGGGAATCGCATGCCCGAGTTCCATCACTTTATCTCTATATGAAGTGGGAAGAACCAGCTGGTTGTGACCATTTGTTCCAGTTCCGGCCTTCCTGTATAAGAGTTTGTTCTTCATGAAATATTCCCCCCTTGCTCGGAGGTGTGTGGCATTTGGGCAATTTTTTTAAAACAGGGCTTGAGTGTCCTATCCTCAGCCTGCGCCTTCCTCATCTCCTCTGGATGAGCATTTATAGGTTCACCTTCTTCCTCCTTCTCCTGTGACCTGGTCTGCACTGTCGCCATGATCACAGGTTTCTCGGGATTCCCCAAGAAGACGTATCTACACCCCAATATCAGAGGGTAGATTGGTTCATCTATCACTGCTGCTCTGATTTCTCCTTCCACATAGCGAGTTTTCACCGTTATCCTTGCGATGGGAAGTGTCATGAGTGGTATGTCCTTAGTCGCCCCTTGTATTTCCACTGTTTCTGTGGTATACTGACTTGGGTCCACTAGGCTAGACTTCACAACTGAATCATAATCCAAACCTGTATCATAAAGGCACCTTATGGTGACCCCATTACAAATAACATCCTCACAAACTGGGGGGTGATAAGGTTCCTGTTGTCCCTTAGGATTAACCTTTAATCTTTGCGTCCCCGACTTCATTGCAGCAATGTTTAAGGTTTCCTTCTACAAAATTCGGTGTTATGGTTATCCTTCTTGCACCATTTACACCATCTTTTTCCTTGGTTCAACGGTTTTCTTTCATTGAACTTTTGGTCATTGAACTGTGAGTTTCTGTCGCGATAGTCATTTCTTGGCCGCTCAAAGTTTGTCCTACCTTTATTTCCCTGCTCTCTATTATCAAATTTATTAAATTGCTGTGGAGCTTTAAAATTGTCTATGTGCTTCTTTTTAGCACCACTTACCTCTGCCTGGGCTGCCTGATACCTCTCAGCAACATTTAAAATTTCCCCCAACTTCTCTGCACCTTGTTCCATGAGAAATTTTCTCATGTCTGGAGCCATGGACTCTCTCAATTGCTCAATCATGATCATTTCTTTAAGATCTTGGGTCTTCCCCAGAGCCGTCCATTTCTCCAAATAGGTTTCTAGTCTAGCAGAGAATTGGTGGTATGTCTCCCCAGAGAACAGTTTGGCATTTCTAAATTTCTTACGATAAAATTCACCATTCTTCTCGTACCTTAATAACAAAGCCTGCTTTAACATGTCATAATTGTCTTGGTCTTCCCTGTTCATTTTAGCAAATACTTCATAAGAAGTACCTCTCAATCCCTGTGATAGCTTTAAGCTCCACCTCTCTCTCTCTAACCCATATGTAGTAGCTAATAACTCAAAACGTCCTAGGTACCCCTCTATGTCATCGTCTTTTTCAACAAAATGGTCTAAATGAAACCCCATAGCGGAGTTTGAGGCTCCCAGACTGGGCGTAGCATCTGAGGCAAAAGGGCTGGCACCATTTTCAGGAGCCTGGCCTTGTAATTCCAGCTCCCTTAGTCGTAATTCGTGCTCCCTTTGCAACCTTCTATCTTCTGCCTCCCTTTCGGCAGTCAACTTTTTTTCTTCTGCCTCCCTTTCGGCCTTTTTATCTTCTGCCTCCCTTTCGGCAGTCAACCTTTTTTCTTCTGCCTCCCTTTGCTGTCGTTTTTCTTCTGCCTCAATCTGCAGCCTCTTAATTTCTCTCTCAGCCTCTAACCTCTTCTCTTCAGCTAACCTCCTTTCTTCCCGTTCAATATATTTATCACATTCAGCCGTTACGTATTGAATTAAAATTTGACCATCCATTCCCATCTCCTTCGCGGTGAGCACAGCAGCTGATCTAAATTTTGCCAGCTCCGCCATACTTTTTAGACAATATAATAATATACAAGCTAAATCTCTAACCAGTAAATACACTAAGTACTTCTTATGACTATAGTCTAACTAATTCTAACTAACCAGTTAACTAATTAATTATTACTGGCTGTGAAGATTCACCAACTTTTATCTACAGGGACACTTTTAATTTTAAGGGAAATTTTACAATTTATTTCCCTACTTTTATTTCTCCCACCAGGAGATCCTAATATTACTGTTGGGCTAATTATCCCTGGACAAGACCCCAATTTATGTAGTGGTGTTTGATGGTATTGTATGATGGTGATATTACTAAATGTAATTGTATGAGGCCAGCTGTGAAGGCTCCTGAGATAAAATGTAGTTGTGAATTGTCAGAAGGCCTTTCTTGCTACCACTACGACCTCACACTTAATTTTTTTTTTTTTAATGAATGTGGCTACGTAAAGTGTCTAGGGTTATGCTATGTAGTGTGGTGTAATAGGTTATAGATATACCCACAGATATTTAACAAGACTAATAATATTAATAAATGTTAAAATACACTGAACTAACTCACGTGTGTAAAATTTTTTGATAGAATTATATTACATTTATTTTGTTCTGGATCAATTTTTTTAGGTTGACCAGAACTTAAAAGGATTTAGAGATTATGAAAGAAATGCATGGAATATTATATCATAAATGCAATAGTGTACATATATATATGTACTATACTAGTTAGTTTTATTAAAATGTTCTAGTAGTCATCTACTTGGGAGGATAGTTAATGTTTGTGCTGTTGGGGTGGCCTCATCACACCTGTCTATATTGACTACACAGTGTCCAGAAAATGGTGGGAATTTTTATGGGGGTATTAGTAACTACACAGCGTTGGTGAATGTCCAGCAGACCAGAGGCTCACTCATCTGGTAGTTGTAGCTCTGGTGCTGAAATCAGGTGGTCCCACCTCTCCGTGCTGGCGGGCAATAATGGTGGTCTCTGTCACAAGTACTGCACAGATACACTCGAGTAAAGTCACCAACTGAATAGACACTGCTTGGTTGACAACAGAAACTCGCAGCTCTGCAATCAAAGTATGGGCCATGTGTCAAAATCTATTCTCTACCCACGTCTGGACACAACACTGACACAACAACCACATCATACAGACAGGTCAGATCTCTCTGACCAAACAGCACATTTACCATGGTGGTTTTACATCAGATAGATCCTCCCAGACTATAGATTCTGAAAAAAATATTTATTAGTTTTCTGCCCTAAAAGAGGATAGGTAATATGTTTCATTATTCTCAACACTTGATCTGTCTTGCCTAACCCTTGCTGGAGTTTATGTACATTGTTGGTCCCTAGACCCTGACTAGGGCGGGGGGGTCTAGAGCAAATCCCTACTTGTTTGTAAGGCTAGATTTCGATATGGCAGTATCAAATCACTCGAACATGAAACAATATTCAAAATATATAAAGAAATAATTTCAATCTTACCAGATTATGAATAAATAACACAGAATTGCTAGCAAAACTCAGCTGAGCTGCTGGCTATAGTATGGCGTCCCTAAATTTATTACACTTTCTTTCATATGGAAATCACCACACTTTAAAATCTGTGTCTATCACTGAACAACTATTGAAGAATGGCCCCACTTTCGCGTCTGAGCGCTAATGATATGATTGTCTGTGGCCAATCACTGCCTAGGTTTATTTTAAATTCAAATTTCCTACCATAAAGTCATTTCAGTCATGCTTCAGTCAAGTATGGATGGTTATCTGTTAGTCTGTCCGTCTCTACTTGTGTTTCTACAAAATGTACTTGATTTTTGAACCAACCTTTCTCTCTCCCCTCCAAAATTTTGTCGTTAAAAGTTATATTTAGACACAGCTCCCACCCAAAAACCCTCTCTTCCATACTACGTAGCTTTGAACACCTGCGTCTCCAAGGTCAGGTTTTGTGTGCAATTAGCGACACTTTTAGATTCAATACAGTCTGTCGATGATGTGAACAACACTGTCTTTTGTCATTATCTTCAATATTATCTATCCGTCTGTAAAATTAAGAACATATTAGTTCACTGCTCAGAATAGGCCATCCGGCCAGCTAATTTTTATATTCCTAACATTAATATTAAGAAAAAAGTACTTTTTAATTTTTGTAATATTCCTAACATCTGCGTTTAGCCGCTGAATTCAAATCAACGGCTTGGTATCGCGCAAAAGCGTCCAATAAATGACTGTGGCGTAACATATCTATGGTCCCTTCTGTCGAGTTGCTTACTTTTTATGTCAACTTGGGAAACGTGACTTTTCTCCGTTCCCCCCCCCCCCCCCCCCGCCCCCCCAATTGCGTCTCCTTAGCCTTTCTAGTCTCACGCAATCTTTCCAGTCATATTTTTCCTTTTTGATCCTCCGTTCCCCTCCTGTCTAGCAAGTCAATTTTTATGGAGGGTGATGACCCGCGGTCTAGGCGATCATGTACTATTCGCAGCCTACGCATTATGTTTTTATCCTTAAATGTTATCTTTGGAGATATTTTACCTTTGTATCTCTGTCCATTTCACTACAGGCAAGTCAAACAGCAAGAGCAATAGTGGGTAGACATGGGCAAGTCTCTCGCATGACAGTCATACGACGACTCAGAGATACAGGCCTTACTGCAAGACGACCTTATGTTGGGCCAAACTTGACTCACAGACATCGTTAGCAGCGCCTGCAATGGGCAGAGCAACATATCAGATGGACTAGACTGCAGTTGAATGCTGTCCTATTCACAGACGAGAACAGAATTAACATATCCTTTGCAGATGGACGTATGCGGATTTAGCGACGGTGTGAAGAGCGCTTTGCAGATTGCTGTGTCAACCGATTTGGAGGTGGCAGTATTCACATTTGGGGAGGATTCAGTTTTCACCATCGCTTGCCTCTTCACGTCTTCCGTGGAAATGTTAATGCTGTGACATATCGAGATGAGGTTCTGGATGCACTGGTTGCTCCTGCGTTCATAAAATATCCAGACTTGCAGCTTCTCCAGCAGGATAACGCACGTGCATTTTTTGTATTTTTGGTTTTCTCCCTTGCCTGCACAGAATGCAATGAATTTCATAACAATCAAATGTACAAATTAATGACCAGCATGGATTCATAGGAAAATGAATAAAGATTCCAAATATGTAAACTTGTACACACTTATATTTACATTTCACACTCTGTTCCTGGATTATACAGGTGGTGCGTTTTTAATGTGCTTCAGTATATATTATATGAAAATTGAATATGAATTGATAAATTGTGTCTGTATGTGTGTGGGTTCAGTAGCAAACAGAAGGCAAAGCCTAGATATTGCTCCACCATGTAAAAGCTTGTCAGAGAGGAGTATAACTGCATTGGCATATATGGGATTGCCAATTAGTAACATGACACCTATCTTATTGTATAGAAGGAATTAACGCTGGAATTGCAGAGGCGTTGTAACACTTAGGGAGAGGAATACTGGTGTATATTGTCACATGAGAAGCTAGTAGTGGCCTATAGCGCTGAACTCTGTGTTTGTAATGTCCTGTACTTCAGTGTGGAAAAATATATTAGATATTAGTTCTGAAGAAGGGGGTACAACCTTCTTATTTCAGGGACCGTGGTACTGAAGTATTAGAGCAGCACCTGGTCTGAGTTTTGCTGGATCCAGAGGGCTGGCAGCAGACACTTTGTCCAAGATAGCGACCAGTGGTGTATTTCAAGATAACTGAGAAGCAAGCGAGCAGAGGAGACAGTTTTCCTGCCGCCGACTCATAAGTTAAGAATTCGTCAGCCAGAGCAGCTCACCCTTGTATAACCCACCTTTAAAATTTGACTGTAATACTAAAGCAAGAGGGACAGTTATTGTTTTACAAATAAAAAGAACTGTGAACCCTTCAAGATTATTTCCACCATTAACAAACACATGAAGTCGTGATGACAAACAACAACATAGCTTCAAAAGCCAGTATTACCTCTTAATACCAGAGCATAACACTACACACATATTGTAATAATATTCTATGTCAGGACAAAGATCCTTTGTATAATTTTTTGTACATAGACATTGTGTTTGCATTTGATTGTGATTCCTGATTCACTCTGTATTTGGATCAGGATATCTATTCGTGAAAGAAATTAATACATAATTTAAAAGTTAACACTTGACTTACTTAAGCTAGTCTTCTAGAGTGTTATATGTATGTGCTTGTCATAGTGTTGTAAAGTGTTGTGAATCTTAAATAAAGTGTTTATTTGTCTGTTGTTGTTGTTGCGAACTTACACTTCATCAATATCATAACCCTAGACATTCAACGTAGTCATCACAATATTCCAGAATAAGTCTGATTGAGGTCTAAATGTGGTAGCAAAGTAAGGTCATCTGTAACACACCACACATATTAGATACAGATACCTTCACAGCTGATCTCAGTCAGTACACTAAGTCCCCTATAAATATTTATATAATCCCAACTTACCACAATATGCATGTGCGCAGCAACATGAAGATACGTGCATACGTGTAGCTAGGTGATCAACAAGACTGATATACATGATAACAGTATGACAGACCTGAATGCAGACACCGCAGCAAGGTGGACATACATGCAAATACGCAACAAGATGGACATACATGCAAACACGCAACAAGGTGAACATACATGCATGAGGGCAGCAAGGTGGACAAACACGCATGCACACAACAAGATGGACATACCTGCAGACACCGCAGCAAGGTGGACATACGTGCATGCGGGCAGAAAGATTGACGTACATTCAAACATGCAGCAAGATGCTGATGCATACATACATGCTGCAAGGTGAAGATGCAGAAGAATGGACATACAAGCATACAAAGAACAGACAACTATTACGTCGGAAAGACTTCTTTACCTAGTTTTCGATCGATCAAGTAGAGAGAATTACACAGGTACAATTCCAAAGTTCAAAGAAGAGTTTGCGTCAGTTTCCGACACTGCAAGAGCATGTGAGTTCTTTGTTGAGGATTCCTGCATGGCAGGTATTGCACTGGTGGTCATGATACGTAAATAGCGAAAACTAGACGGAAGAAATGAGGGAAGGAAGGAAGGACATAATATGTGAGTGTATGTTATTTAAATGTTATTCATCAATTAAGGATTAACGTGGTTGATTAAACTTTATTTTAGATTCAGGCATGTCCCGTAGCTTTGATGACGTCCTGCAACTTGTTGATTGCAGTCGTGAGCACTAGTTTCATACTTGATTATTTTATCCTGGCTCGGCATGCACTTAAAGGAATTTCACATCTGGTGTTAAGCTAGCAAGAGGGAAAGAGAAACAGCACACTCTGCATTTTCCGCCATCTAGAAGAGCGGTGGACACTCCACATGGGCAGTTCTAATATACTATTCTCTCGTTGTGAGGTTTTCCGAGGAATCGTCACGTACTGCGAAGAGCCACTACCCAGCTCATCTCACCTGTCATCTATCAACTGTGCGATCCTCTGGCATGAGGTCGAGCAGGTAAAAACAACGATGCCCAACATATAAGGAATATAGAAAGCACATGTCCGTCACCAGTGCCATTTTCGAAAAAAAAAAAACTCTATGTAGATGCCAATATCACTGCTTTCGATGAAAATATTGAAGTAGACGTCTGAGAGTGCACGAAGAAGAAATTCCTTAAATTTTGGTGTGCAATGCTTGGTGCTCAGCGTGGAGCATCAGTGCGCGCATCGTGGTATCGCCGCTATGGTGCGGTTACCCGATCCCTGAGCATTAGTCAGTTAAACTCGACAACTCGGTGGTTGTATGTTTCCAGGATGCTCCTTATGGAAGAGCTTTCTGGTCATGATTAGGGGGCCTAACTCTGAAATTCATAAATAAGCAACGTGAACTCCTTTACATTCTCTTTCATTTTGTGCGAAGTACCCGAGCTACATCCCAGAAGAACAAGCAAACTACAACTGTATTCTTCGATCTGCATCATGAACGACGTTATATATCTATATATTCATTACAATTAATGCTTATTAAACTTACATTCTTTTATCCACTCCTAATAAACTAAGCATGATATATATATATATATATATATATATATATATATATATATATATATATATATATATATATATATATATATACACGTAGAGAGAGAGAGAGAGAGAGAGAGAGAGAGAGAGAGAGAGAGAGATCCGTGTATGTTCCTAGGATACTGCTGTGGCATGCACATCATCGACCAAATAATCTATGACTAAGTGACAGTAATTCTGTACATTGCCATGTAACATTACTCTTCTGTTGTATCGGCCTGATGAACTTTATAATTAACTAAAATGGTAATAAAATTTTAGTTATCAATAAACGCTGTTTTTCAAGCACCAAAGTATCTCACTAACAGAAGACCATAATATGAATAATATTAGTTTAAATGACAAATAAACCACAGCACACTTGCAGTCCAAACAGCACAAACACAAAAAAATGTATGCATTCATATACTGAGACTGTAGGCAAAAACAAGTGACTGTCACAGCAAGGAGAGTCTAACAACAGTGATGATGTAATGAAGAACTGTTAGGGAACATGTGGCATGATTGTCTCCTCTGCTGCGCAGTAGTTCAACAATGGCCCAACTTAGAGTGAAATGATGATGGTATTCAAAGGTACCAACCTTCGCTCAAGATTACTCTTAGTAGAGATATAAATAGATGAATGATGCTTCTACTTCAGGGAGCCTCACAGGAATTTTAAGACATCAAGCATACCATCAGCTCAAGGTCTTTCCATGTCTTCCTCATCGTTTTCACTTCTGTCTCCAGTTTTCCTCTCCATGTGATTTTCGGTATACCTCTCCTTCTCTTACGCTGGTGATTCTAAAATTAGGTCGACCTTGCAATGCTTTCAACATGTTTCCCCAGTGGGTGTCCTGTCCATTACCATTGTCTTCTTATCATATCTTGCTCCACAGGTACCTGCCTCGATCTTGTCATCAGTTCCACATTAATGATCTTGTCATCAGTTCAACATTAATGATCTTGTCATCAGTTCCACATTAATGATCTTGTCATCAGTTCCACATTAATGATCTTGTCATCAGTTCCACATTAATGATCTTGTCGAACCATTTCAATTCTTCTATTCTGCGCAAGCGCCTTTTTATGATACTGTTCGGTTGGCAGAGTGGTTGTATCGTTCGCCTCTCGTGGCAAAGGTACCGCGTTCAAAACACGGTACCATAACGCTCCAGTTTACCTAGCTGTAAATGAGTACCTGACTTCTCTTGAGTTGGGGAAGGCGAAGGCAGCGATGAAGGGAAGTAATCACACCACCTATCGAAACTGGACCTATTATAGGGAAGGCTCTAACACTTCACTCCCATATCTACTGTAGGACTACCTTTTTTAACTTAACACCAATACACGTCATAGTCAGGGCAGTACGGTCAAATAAAAAAGATAATTTAATATGAGGATAGAGAGGACATTGAGCATGATCATACGTAAAACGAAAATAAGGATCAAAAGTTACAGACTAATAATTAGTTCTACTCCCACGACAGTTGTGTGATAATCATGAGATCAATGAACAAGAGATTCTGTGAAATGAATCTTAAGTGGAAATGAAATCTTCCCTGTTTCACGATGATGGCAAGCAATGTCTTTGTCTGTTTTTTAGGCCGTACCGTTAAGAAGAAATACACGCAAGTCCTAATGATTTCGTGACAACCCGTGATTCGGAGACTTTATAAAATGATTATTTACGTGGTTGTACTGCTGGATGCGGGATGACAGTTGTGTATAGACAGTACTAACTTGACTTTGATCCACTGCCATTGAGCGTCAGCTCTTAATGAAGACAGTACTAACAAATTGCTTCAAACGTTCATAGAACATAGCGGTGCTTGTTACTGAGCATTTCTTGACTAGTGACTACAATATAACACAGTTATTCAAAGAACGTAACACTGTACAGTTAAAAAAACAAAAAGAAAAAAAAACATAACCGTAGAAAATATTAAATGTTAACGAGCTGTTCACAGAAAGAACAGTGAATGTTTCTTGGCGGTCATAGAAAGTAATAATTAGTGTTATAAATTCAAAGCAAAATCAATAAGCATTTAGAAGAGATAGACTGGAGTAATTTGCTAGGTATGAAATGTAACCGCTCACTGCGTCTCTAATTCCAGAATCGATCTCATCAACGTTTCGACAAATATACGCACTGCGAAAGTTATCATGAACACCTGTTAGAATCATCTCACTTGCCAGCCATCTGTATTATTCTGATGTCACAAATTTCTTCACAAGTAACCAGTTTAAAAAAACAAAACGGAACAGTTTATTATTTTAGTTTCATAATAAAACCATGTTATTTTTATACTGTAACATTCAGCTCATGCTAAATACAAAGGACTGATTGCTGAAATGATTTGTATTACTTCAGCTGCCTTTTGGCAGGGCGACACACAAAAATTTAAAATATAAAAATAAAATTAAAAATATATTCGCAGGCTGCATGTTGCCCGCGGGCCTACAGTAGGCCATCATGACCGGTGCATACAGACAACAAATATTCTTAGGTTAAATGAAGCAGAACGTTTTAAAGTGCGATAGATTCTAACCTGAGTTAAAGAGACAGACTACATAGACAGGATACAGAGTAAAACTAATACACATATGCAAAGAGGATGATGTACACGGGTATTTGTGTTTCGTGCATGGATTCAGACTCCTACACAATGAGGAGACAAGGGGTAAACTGTGACATTCAGGGAGAGACATACTTATACGTGCTTCATACATGCAGTCAAATGACTGCATGGAAAGGAGACAGTCAGACTGTAATATACGCAAATAGAGAGAGAGAGAGAGGGGGGGAGAGAGGGGAGAGAGATATGAAATTTGTACCACATCTTAAAAGAATAAGGATCTAACTCTCGCACTCACACACACAACAATGACTGCGAAATAAAATAAAATAATAAAAATAAAATAAAATAAGTTTCTCAAAGTTTCCATATATAATGATGGTCTTTCAGTATCACACACAAACATACACACCTCTGAGAGAGACACTCAAAAAATGTTTGCCCCATCTTCGACAATAAGGATGGCACATCTCTCTCATACATAGATACACAAGCAGACGAAAACAGCTTGCTACGTTTTCATGTATAAGGACAATCTATCTCATTCATGAAGAGAGATAGAGAGGGGTATAACCTGTATATTACATTTGTGAAGAATAGAGGCGATTTCCCAGAGAGAGAGGGGAGGGAGAGTCATAGAGACAAAGAGAGAGATAGAGAGAGAAAGAAAGAGAGTTTAAAGAGATAAACAAAAGCACTCACCTTGCAATCCAATAAATCCAAACGAAATTTCAGCCAGGTAGCATTCACTGTCCCACATAAAATGTGAACACATCTATATCTCTGATGAAAAACTTATTTTGTTATTTTAACTTACTTGCACGTTTATGTTTTCAGGAAAATACTGGAAACTAAACTTATGCACAGAATTGCAAGTTTTCAGCTACACGGAAAATCTATTTTTTTCTAGCTAAAGACTTTCAGGACGACGCCTTGTAAGATTAAAACATCGGAAATACGCAAACAACACTTCAGTCTCACAAAAGAAGTTGTATTTCTCTCTTGCGACTTGTTTTCACAAATTTATTTTAGATGTGTGCAACTGAATTTTTAGTCTCACTGGTAGACTAGATATCGTTGAACATTCAAATGCAAATCTTCGTTCGGAATAGCACACTGGATATCATAGTTCGTTGGAAGAGTTGGTTAAATTGATTGTCATCAAAATTGAGCTCCCCATTGAGCATAGACCTTCAACAAACGTCTTCCTGTCACGTGCCATCAGCTCCAGGTCTTTCCGTGTGTTCATTGTTCCTGTCATGTTGTCGCCAAGTCTGTTCTCCGTGCTTTCTTTGGTATGATTCTAGCTCTCATACCCTCGTGACTCCAGAACAAGGCCTGCCTTGTACAACCTTCACAGGGAGCTTAGGTCTTCAACTAACGTTATTTCAAGTCTTCGTCCTGTGCCATCGGCTCCATATTCTTCCGTCTTCATCATTCCTAGTATATCTGTGTATCCAGTTTTCTGTTACATGTATGTTTCCGTCTATCTCTACCTCTCTTACCCGTGAGACTTCAGAACAAGGACTTTCCTGTAATACTATCAACAGGTTTACTCAGTGTGTGTTCTATCCATCGCCTGTGTTCTCATCCCATCTTCCAATGGCGCCTGTCTGATGCGTGTCATCAGTTCCAACTTAGTGATCACATCGTACAATTTCAATCCTTCTATTTTAATGGATGGGTGTGAAAAAAAAATCGATAAAAGGTTATTCGTCTTACGAGGACAAAAGACAAAGGAAAAAGCCAACGTTACGGCCACAAGGCCTTCGTCATGGAAAGGAAAGAAAGTGAAGGCTAGATAGGACACATAAGAATCTAAATAAATTAAAAAAAATTAAACCTAGGTACTTCCCTTAAGACATCGAAGTCCTACCACTTTTGCTTCCCGCGAACGGACGAGCGTGCCCGGAAAAGGATTAAAGGATTAAATTCTATTTAATGCAAGCACACAATCATGAAAGCCTGTAGCTTTCTGGTTTGTTTGTTCGTTTTTTGCCCTTTTTCAGAAGTTGGTTAAATTACAAGGCTGGAAATCTTTGTCTAATGTAAAGAACTAGAAACTTCTAATACACAGGCGATATTAGGTCAAAATAAGTCAAAGCTGGAATCTAACAAACTTAGTGCAATAGATAGAAATGTTTTGTTGCTATTACAACGGAAAATGAATTTGTTACGGATAAACTAACCTATTATAACACTGAGGACTGTGTTCCTGTCTCCGAACATGTCAACAAATGTTTTAGAATTATGACAGCCACTGTTTACTACTGGATACCAACTTCTCACTTAAAATATTTATACAACGTTGCGTATGTAACCGTTTGCGTACATTTAAAAAAAAAAGTATAAATGTGAGAAAGCCATAATTTTACAGAGTCTTAAAGACATTGGGTTGGCCTTGCCTGCGAGATGGAAAATATCTTGGCAACGTAGAGGAGTAGGTGACGATATGGACTAAGCATTTCGAGGAACTTCGGAACAGAATAGACCCGCTAAATGGACTTGGAACCGGCAGCAAGGAACCCGCAGGTTGGCCGTTAAATAGAGCACGTGGGGAAGAATTTAGGAAAGCTATAAAGCTTCTATGGGATGGAAAAACCGTAGGTCCGTATGGCGTTCCATTGGATGTCAATGAGGGCTATAATATGAACAGATTGAAAGGTGGTATATCTGATCGGTTTGCTGAGATAGTACAGTTAACACGGAGAGTCACTTTGAACGCTGGTTTGGTGATGTGAAATCTTCTTTAGGTGGAATAGCATAATAAAGAAGACAAAATAAAAAAATATTTAAAAAAAGAACGCTTCATGAAGGACAGCTGAGGTATTGAAACAGAGTGGGGACAGGAGTCTTTATATACCATTTCCGTTCCTACTGGTTGTTTACTGGTTTATGAAATTAAATGGACACCGAAAAAACAGCGTGACCATCTAGTCTGCCGCCAAGGACCTGGTGTGGCCATAACCGCAACCACATGAATGACAGAACCAGATTACTTGAAGGGAGGTCACATCAATCGGTTCTAAAAATACACAGAGAAAGGACAACCATTATAAAAATAAAGGCGACAAATCATAACCATAGCGCACTTGAATAAACATCATCGAGATAAGGGCTTACATATATAACAATATTTTTAAAGTTGGAGTAAAACACAGTCTAAGGAAAATTCTTCGAATTTTTTTGGCTGAATACCATCTCCAACCAGAAACTGCTTATACGGTGCAGTCAAAAAGACATGCACACCATCATTACAGGCAGACGCTGGAACTGGGTTGGCCATGTCCTCAGAAGGGACCCTGACACCATCACCAGAGCTGTTATATGGACCCCAGAAGGACGGCGAAAGAGAGGCAGACCAGACAACCTGGCGGAGAACAGTGGAGGCCGAGATGCAAAGCATGCACCATAAGTTGGGGCACGGCACGAAGGATGGTCACCGATCGAGCAAAATGGGGACAGTTTGTTGCTGCCCTACAAGACGCCACTAGGCATGATGGCCACTGACTGCTTTGTCAGTCATGGGTTAATGATTCAAGAAGAAGAATAAAACACACAGTGATATCACAATTAGAGTAGAAAAGACAAGAGGAGCTTTAATTACATTGGAGAATATACGAACATGGACAGAAATCATGTCCAACACTAAAATAAGAATGTTCAACTCATATACCAAGCATGTCCTATAGTATGACTCTGCAACACGGAGAACAACAAGCAAGACATTAAAGACTTGCATAAACTGGAATTTACATAGAAGAGAAGGACTGAAACTGTTTTGTCAACATCATCATCGTGCAAGAGCCATACAAATAATTGCCGTACATGAGGTGAGGAAAAGAAGCTGGTGTTGGATGGGACACACACAGGGGACACTAATTTATAGCATTACAAGGCAAGCCTTGCTCTGGTACTCCCATGGTAATCGAGATAAAAATAGATCTAACATGGGGGAACGAGAATTAATATCAGACATGACGGCAACCAAGACAAAAAGGGAAGACCAACGGTTTGTAAACGAAAGATAAGGTACACAAAGCTATAGATTGTTCTAGTTTTTATGATTTTTTTAAAAATCTTGCACTTCTGAACTTTGTCTAGAACTTTAACCCGACCCGGAGAGGTCTACATCTAGATCTCACGTACACTGTTCGTGCCAACATGTTTGTTCATCCGTTGGTCTGATCTTGTCATTACTAATTATGTTTTTGAAAATAGCAACACGTGTTTAACATGTATTGAGGCAGATCAATTGTATAGAGAAAATTTTGGTTGTGACTAGCTGATAAGTCTGCGGCTGATTATTTCCTCTCATATTTTATCTATCTGTAAGGTCTGTATGTTCGTTAACAGAGAGCTGACTTTATATAAATGTGCCTCGCCTAGTTTAGAAACATAAAGTTCAAATCATCATCATCATCAGTATTATCTTTTAACTCCTCAAGCAGCATAAGCCTTCAACAAACTTATACCAGGTCTTCCTGTCTCGTGCCATCAAGTTCAAGGTCTCCCTACAATTATGTCTCCAGTTCTCTTCTCTATGTGTTATTTCGTCTTCCTCTCTCTCTTTCACCCTTGGGATTCCAGAACAAGGACTCATATGTCGTAAGAAGCGACTAAGGAAGGGTGGGCATGGAGTCTGCTACCCCAAAATTTTGTAAGCCACAAAAAAACGAGTACTGTAGTGGTTATATATATTCCATGCATCAGCAAGGACACAGAAAAATGAACAGGTTTAAGACGTTCACAACAATATGTACGTGCAGCAGTCTTAACGGCTATGCCTCCCAATTAAGAGCCCCGTCGTACCGAACATATCTCACTTAAGAAGCACGTGACTTTCTTGTTCACATACCCTGTTTCCTCCCTTTCCGCTGTAGTACAAACATTTTACGCTTGGCTGAGTCTTGTTTTAGACAAGCTTCACTACATGTTCAGTTTTAGATTTAACATTTGTCGTTATGTCTGTGATGTTGTCTATCCATCTGCCCCTTGGTCTTATATATATAACGGGACCGTGTGTGACGTCTAAGGTCTCTTTTACCCTACTTCTCTTGTTTTGTGATCGTATAGGTTTCGTATCTCTACCCTAAACAGTAGGCAGTGTGAATTGTGGTGATAAGAAAAACTTCTTTCACTGCAAACGATACATTTATCACGTAAACAGCTGATTATCGATTTCACGCTGACAGCAGTAAAATATTAACGTTGAACTTTATTTACCTAAATCAGCAAAAGTTGAAAAAATGGTACGCCCAACCTTCTTCTTGAGGCTGGCAGTCTTGTACAGCAGAATTTAGTAGGGAAAATGCTCAGTGTCACATTATCTCTCTCTGTTTCAACTATCATACTGTCTCTAATGGTTATGATGGTCATAGCTTGAGAACCACTGCTGTTGAAATTTGATCTGCCATCTAAATTCTTCATAGGTAAACATTGACTCTTTTTATGTTCTGACTTATTTCTTATGTTCTACTTGGCGCATCTTAAGGAAACTGACCTAACCGCCAGGGTTGTAAATTTACCAATTCTATTTTCACTCACCAGCCTGTCAACTTATCTACTGTACTTCACTACTGGTTATAGGATTCATAATATTCAACGTACCTGGTATGTTTCAAAATACACACATTTTCTCTCACTGTGTACACTGACATCTCGTCGTCAGAATGAATAACAAAACTGTCATACACTAATTGTGGCCAAAATAATGCGAGATAGACGTCTAGACGATATTTCACATTTCTGTCACCGCAGAAGCAACCAAAACCATTGGCATATCTCCGATCATAACTTATACTCGATGCCAATTCTAACACCTAATTCTATCACATCTTTGAGCAAACTCAAACTGATGCTAACGCTATCTCAGCATGGATCTGACTGACTTAATCTAAAACTTCTATTTACAACAACAAGTATTTCCGAACAGTCTAGAACTACCTTGTCTCACAAACAACTCACACAGACACGTGACTTTACAGTAACGTAGCCGAGCTCACCAAAAAAATTCAAACAAAAAGTTAACATTAGAATTCTCACCCAAGGTCAGACAAACACCGTCGTCAAGGGACGTAAACATTACTCTTGACCCCTTCTTCTCGTTCTATCGATTCTTCCCCTTAGACTTTGAATCATAACACTTTACTCTCATCAAAATAATTCTAACCGAATATTTCTCTTACCCACTCTAACGGTTACAATATATATATATACACATACACACACACATACACACACGCATATATATATATATATATATATATATATATATATATATATATATATATATATATATATATATATATATATATTTTCTTGATATGATTAAAACCTTTTTAATATACACATGTACTACTATATATATATATATATATATATATATATATATATATATATATATATATATATATATATATATATATATATATATATATTGTACATGAATATGTACATTCATTTAAATCAAAATCACAAGGTCAATTATATTTGGATATGGGCCCTTATATAAACGAGGGACCTTGTGTCTAGGTTGAACTATACGTTCCCCGCTAAAACAAAACAAAAAACATAAAAAACTTATATCATAGAAAAAGCTGTTTGTGCAGCATCAGGCTGTCATTCAGGTAGAACAAATGTGATCAGTCTGTGACCCGGTTATGTTCATTACAGGCGGCTACAGAAGTTTGAAGATAGGCTAGCCATTAAAAATAAGAGCAACGAAAGTAGGTAAGCCAAATGAAAATATGTTTTAAGAGCTCGTCTCGAAAGGAGAACTCCATGGTATGTAGTTGGAGATAAATGTGAAAGAAAGTCGCAAGTCTAAACACCCGATCAAGAGAGAATTAAGAGACTGATTCAAAAACACCACAACACTACCAATTACTGTTTAAAAGCACTCACATCAAAACCGCCTATCACAATAAGGCAACATTTTTAAATTTAATTTTTTAACTGTTCAATAAGAAACACTATTTTGTTTTAATTTACTTCAGTGCGCCTTTGAAGGTAGTATAACACTCACGAAAATCAACGCCCAATGAAAAAGGCAATGTCCATTCAAAAACTGTGAAATCACTGTTGTTACTTTAACTACACTCGCAGCAACATGATTCCGTTAACAAAGAAAACAATTGTGTACAGGTACTATTTAAGGTCACGCATGATATTACTGCATTACTCGATTAGTCTACTTCCTGTGGGTCTCTATGGAGACAAAGAAAGAATAGCACTACCACTTGCTCAGGCATGTCGTAAAGTGACAACAAGTCAAATGTTGTGAATGAAGCTGGCAACAACCTCAATGTGTAAAACAAGTTGCTACATAAATCACCACTGTAAGAGTACGTGATGCAGGTTGTCTACCCAGGGAAAGGGGGGGGGGGGGGGGAGGGAGGAGAAGGCAAGTAGCAGTGGTGGCTCCAATCTCCATAAGGTGATAAAATAAACATAAAAAGAAGACTGTCTAAATCTCATCTACTTATAATCACAACAGACCGATACACTAAGAAGAAAACATTTACAATAAAACTAATCAAAACCCAAGACAACATAGCTTTTTTAAAACACTACACGTATCTCCATTAAACACACATTTGAATTCACAGAATGATATAGTTACCGCTTCGTCACAGATTGCCTACACAGTATTCCCACAGCCCACAACGGTAAAACTAAATTATATTCCACCTCTTTTCAAACTTAGAGCACCTTCTTTATAAGACACAATAAAGACTTCTCCAGTCACTGCCGCTAAAAAATTTGCTCTCTGAGCGTATGTGAATAGACGAATATGGCGTCCTCATACTCAGGACTTCAAACTAGCTCCAAAGAACAAGTGCATAATTACCAGTGCATAACATTTTGTATAAACTTCATAATTTATTTTTATTTCTAGCTTGGTCTGCCTTATTATTAAAATATAAACTTATGGGTTATCAGCTGGGATATGCAGGTCTAGACGTCACAGTAGGCAGGCTTTCTTTCCTTGACACACAAAGGGGAGCTTTGATTGTAAACACTGCCTTCTGAAATCAGTCATGCGAATGGCCCTTCTTCTAGCAGTAAGACAGTTGTGTGAATATATTGGAATTATTATCATAGAGATAGCATTTTAGCATTCGTTTTAACCACTTCTAATTGAGAAGAGCTGAGCTTTGAATATCTGTGGCGTTTCAAATTTTTGACGCTCAGACTTTCTATTTTCCACGCATCGTAGAGTGTTGAAACTTTGCATACAGCTTCCATAATGTACATTTTAATCTATCGGTGACAAATATATATATGTCTGAAAGATATGACGAGTTAATTATTGATGATAACTGGTCATCCACTTTTATTATGTGCAATAGAATGTACGGAAAAAATATTTTTGACTGTTTCGTGTATTTGGTAACAACAAATTTATCTTAAGCACTTTTAAATGGTCATTTTCTATGTAAAAAACTTGTAAGTGGTCTGTAACCCTTTTGAATGGTCGTATCCTGTATAAAATACTTTTAAGTGGTCCGTAACACTTTTGAATGGTCATATTTTGTATAAACACTTTTAAGTGGTCCGTAACACTTTTGAATGGTCATATTATGTATAAACACTTTTAAGTGGTCCGTAACACTTTTGAATTGTCATATTGTGGTGGATTTGATGTTATAAGATGTTATTCCTAATGTACTGACTGAGGTCAGCTGTGAAGGTCCCTGATTATACTAAATGTTGCGTTGATTTATCAGAACACCTTTCTGCTACCACCTTACGACCTCAATCAGACTTATTCTTGACTAATAGGTATGTTAGCTACGTCTATATGTCTAGGGTTATGAGTGTATGATGTATTGTAAGTACCAGTACTACAAACACATATATTTACTAACATATATATATATGTATATATATATATATATATATATATATATATATATATATATATATATATATATATATATATATATATATATATGTATATATATATATATATATATGACTGATTCAAGACTACAACCACAAACACATTGACACTCTATGATATATATATATTATAGAAGTCTGTGTTAAAAGTTTGGTAAAATGGTTATTTGGCCTGATCAGAATTTTCTGCATCAGGTCCAACAACCAAAATTGATATTATGAATGTATTTACAACAATTTAAATACTACCATGTATCTTCTGTCCATTCAATTAATAATAAGACAATCAAAATATGTGTATTTATGTTCACTAAGTTAATGACACTGGTAACACTGGCTAACAAAAAAAATTTTTTTTCTTTCTCTAACATTTCAATGTTTTTCTGGTCGATTTTAATGCGCTGTTTTTAAATCTGCAAACCGTTTTTCTCTATCAGGTCGGTGTTACGGTATATGCTATTAACGCCGTCTGCTAAAGGTTAGCAGACGTGCAATCGTAAAGGTTAAGACATTTAATATATTGCGATAGATGTTTCAATTATTGAACGCTCCATACACGATCGATTATGACGTGTCTAGCGTTGTTTAGGACACAGTCGGTAACTAGGAGACGCTACCCTTTGTTACTTGACCGCCAAGCTGAATAGCTGCGTTTTTCTAACCTTCCAATTCAATGGCATGATATAGCCATTTATATGTGCATTTTTGATGGACCAGGGTCAGTCCTAGAACTCTATATGAGAGGAAAATTTATGGAGGTTAGTATTTAACTAGAATTCTCAGAAGGAGGAGAATAATCGTCAAATTCGTATGAAATATTCAGACTCGCAGTCTCACTGTCGGCAGGTAGCCATGTCTAGCTGCGCGTGCATATAGCTGTGATGTTCTGACGACAATACTGCATTGTATCCTTAAACGGACATTGACACGTAAACCAGCAGTCTACGTTATTGATTAATTTATGCATGACTTATGCGGACTTATGTTCTGTTCCTATTTGAAATGATCATCCTGTGTGTACATGTGATTAAATATTACGGACTCAATCTGAAGGCATTAATTACTTCATTAATGTTGCTGAGTTCAAGTTACATGAACTACTTCTTCATACCATGCTACTGAGTTGTATGAACACCTTCACCCTAATTCGCGTAATACTAAACAAAGCACGATTAACAAGAGATCACTAAAGTAACCATACTCAGTGCATGATCTTCAACCGGCAAATAACTCAGCAACAAAGTGGCGGCCGAATGCGGGGAACGACAGAAAAAAGAAACAAACTTCTGTTCCTTACGCACATGTTAACCATAATATTTATGATCAAGTTTCGATCACATGATCCAGTCGAAGATGACGTCTTACTCATTCTAATGCCTAACAACGTGACGTCACTGAAAGTCGTGTAGGTGATCTGTCGGAGAAACCAAAGCCGTTTCTAAGTCTAACCAGGGGAAACATGAGCCATTTGAAGCAAACACACGATATGGACTACAGGAGCAGACAGTCAGGGGCATTAGCCTAGCTGTTGACGACCTCTAGCACTGATCTAAGCAACGGAAAAGATAAGTCTAGTTGTTTTAATACTGTCGTCATTGCAAACAGTAATACTGAGTCCATGCCTTTTGCCTGCATAGGCATGTCTTTTCTGAATGTGTTTCATGTATTTTTTTTTGGGTTGTTTTAATGTGTTGTTAATTAGTGGGAGGTAGGGAGGATGAACCGAAATTAGATTCTGTGGCTCTCACGATGCCTGAATTGATTTCGGTCGTTTCTTAGGGCAGTTAAACGATTGCACTTTTGGAAGCCCCATTGAGGTTTGCCATTGGACTGTCTGTCCAAATCTGCTGTCGTTTGACGATTTGTGTTAGCTGTACCGTTCCGTAGATAACTGGTGTATTTTATTCGTACTCAGTTCACAATTTTATTCAGTTTTGTATCATGTTCGTTAACTATTTCGTCCAGTCTCCTCTTACTATCATTTATTTGATGATTGTTAAATGGTCGTCCGTTATGAGTCCTGTGATGTCATCATTTTTTGCAGTCATTTTTTTGTGTACTTTGAATATTAAGTTGACCTCGGGTCAGACCTTGACCCTTCATTTGGCTTGTGACACTTCCGCTTGTTTTATTTAGTTCATAAATTCATTTTTAATTGTGAAAATGTCTTGTTTGCGTCTTGACATTGTTTGTACCCTTTAGTTGCATCATTGTTTTGTTTGTCCTCATGATATATATTAAATACTACATTAATAATATGATATTATATGCAATAATACACTTGTAATTTAATTTAATTAATTTTTTCTGATATTTAAGGTTAATATGGGACATTGCATAATTATGCAGTGATAGTCCAAGAGAGTAGCACTACAATTTATAAGAGATGCCTAGGGCATAGTAATATAATATATATATTGACCAAATAAAATAATCTTATAGTCTACCTTTGAGGTAATAGACCCATTGTATATTATTTAATATACTTTTCTGGTACTAAGAGAGTGACTTAGTACATTGAACAATATAATTACTAGGAATCATACCCAACATTATTGGATATTAAGATTAATTGTGTGATGTAATTACATTATAGTTAACAGATATCATAACTATTTATGATATAGTTCGTATTTAGATACAATATTGTTACAAAATATTGTCTATTAGTTGAACTTAGACATAAGAGTTCAGTACTATTGTGATTGTTTGTATTGAATATTCCTAAGTTGAGTAAGTATAATAATTACTCTGAAGCTACTATTGACTATTTTAATCAGTAATTATCAATAATTACTTACAGATAAAAGTCAAAATGCTTACTATAGACCATTTCGTTAAAATTGGTAAGGAATATGGTTATAAATCTCAAGAACTTCGTCAGTTTGCTGAGGCAGAACTGGAAAAACATAAAGCAGAAATTGAGGAACGTGAAAGAAAAGAAGCAGAGAAAAAGGCTGCATTAAAGAAAGAGGAAGAGGAACGTGAGATGAAGCAAATTGCCAAGGAAAATAGATTAAGAGAAATTGCTCAACAGGAAGAAGAGAATAAATTGAAACGAGAGGAAATTATTTTACAACAAGAAATGGAATTGGCGCGTATTAAATTGGAGACAGCAAGATTACAAGCACAAAGTGCTGATGCAAACCAGAATAATAACGCACAAAATGGATCATCATCCAGCCAAACTAAACATTTCTACAACTTTAAATTACCCACTCTCAACTTAAACGTGGACGACCTTTCATCGTTCCTGTCACGTTTTGAACAGACTTGCAAAACTAACCATTTGCCTGAAGAGTCATGGGTACTCAAATTAAATGAATTCTTGGTTGGAGAACCACTGACGGCTTCTCAAAATGCTGACCCATCAATAGCAAATAACTACGGTGCTATTAAGTCCTTGCTTTTACGAAGGTTTCACCTGGACGAGGAACACTGTAGGTTGACATTTAAGGGAATTTTACCTGAATCTCCAAAAGATTTTGCAGGATTCATTGCGAACATACGCAATACATTTAATAGATGGGTTGAACTGGCAGAAGTCAACAAATCGTACGACAAATTAGTTGATTTACTACTACGGGATAAGGTATTATCTTCGGTTAGCCAGCCATTTTTTGCATATTTGCAGGAGCGTAAACCAGGTACTATGGACGAGTTAGAAAAAATTTCTTTAAACTACTGTTCGGCACATCCGAATGCAACCATTTCTAACTCCTCATTAAGAGAACCTCTACCTGTGGCGTCTAATATGGCCTACAATCATAATAACAACCAAAGACATCGCAGTGTAGACAGAAGCAGGTTAGAAAGAAATCACAATGTTAACTTTCAGAAGGGACATAATAATGATTTCAACAATAAAAATGAGTTCAACAGAGGTAGATCACGAGATAGAAATTATTCACCTCAAACAAACTACCACAATGGTCAACATAACACTAATTATAATCGATCACATACTCCCAATAATAATAATAACTGGAATGGTAATAATCATGGCTCGAGACATCGAGATAATAGTTACTATAGAGGACGACGAGATAATTCTAACAATTATACTCGGAATCGATCTCATTCTCGGGGATCATCTCATTACAACCATAATACAGGGGCGGCAGTTACAAATAATACTACCCCTATAGCTCAGGTCCCACTTGACAATAATACAACACAGTCTTCTGCTGCATGTTTTGCTATTAATTATAATGTGGCAAATAGTTGCCAACAATGCAATCTTATTTTTCAGAAGGCGAAAGAAACAGTGCTTAACTGCGGACATATTATACCACAGGTAGGTCTTGCAGTCAACGATGGAACAGGCTTACTAATTTTTAACAGGGGATTAGTTAATGGATCCGTCGTCTCAGTGCTGAGGGATTCAGGATCCACAACGATTGGTGTACGTCAGTCGCTGGTACATCCTAGCTGTGCGACAGGAGAATATGTACGCTGCATGACATTTGGTGGAGCTATTGAGTTTTACCCAACAGCTATTGTTCATATTAGAACACCCTTTTTCACAGGGAACGTAAAAGTATGTATGCTAAAAAAGCCTATAGCTGATCTGATGGTTGGTCGTATACACGGCAGTAAAGATTGTACTCCAGATGAGATCATAGAATGG
The DNA here is from genome assembly GCA_024509875.1 of Oreohelix idahoensis. Lineage (NCBI taxonomy): Eukaryota > Metazoa > Mollusca > Gastropoda > Stylommatophora > Oreohelicidae > Oreohelix > Oreohelix idahoensis. The sequence goes on from JAMPIV010010608.1 coordinate 41,809, forward strand.
GAGAAACATAACCTATGCACTGGAAACGCCGTGATGACTAGAGCGCAGACTCAACTCATGGAGAAAGTTGATGATAATAAAATGGATGCAGACAACCAAGAGGAATTTGTAGTCAATTCCCCTATTGACAGGGAAACATTTGCAACCAAACAAAAAGAGGATAAATCTTTAAAAAAATTTTTTAAGCTGGTTGATAAAGTTGACAATCTATCCTCAGGTAATAATAACAAACATTGTTTTGTTATTAAAAATGACATATTGATTAGATGTTTTAATGACAAATCACAAATGAAACAACAAGTTATGGTCCCGTATACTTTTAGACGGTACATTCTTCAACATGCACATGACTCACATTGTGCTGGACATATGGGATATACTCGAACACGATCTCGAGTACTGTCTTCATTCTTTTGGCCAGGAGTGTCAAGAGATATTTCGCAGTATGTACGTTCCTGTACTACATGCCAAGAAGTGAAAGACCGTGGAGCTTTTCACACGGCGCCTATTCAGGCTTGCGATATCTCAGTAAGACCGTTTGACAAGATGGCAATAGATATTATTGGTCCATTGCTACCATCGGCCAGAGGACATAGATTCGTCCTTACGTGCATTGATTTGTGCACACGATGGCCAGAAGCTATCCCATTAAAAACCACCACTACCACAGATGTAGCTGATGCACTACATCTCATTTTTTCTAGAATAGGGTTTCCTAGAAAACTTTTATCAGACCATGGGTCACAGTTTATATCTGACTCCATGAAGGAAGTCATGAAAACTTGGAACATTGATAGGAATTTAAGTAGTATTTATCATCCTATGAGTAATGGTGCGGTTGAAAGACTTAACCGTACACTTAAACAACTACTACATAAGGTTACTGCTAAGCACCCTCATGGCTGGGACAGAGCACTCCCAGCTGTTCTATTTGCTTATCGGGAGGTACCGCATGAACAAACTGGCTTCTCTCCCTTTGAATTAGTTTTTGGTGCTCCCCAAGAGGTCCTATGGGACTAATAAAAGACTTATTAATTGACGCGGAGATGACTCAGGACACTCAGTCATCTTACGAGTACGTGATTAATCTTCGGAAGAACATTATTGAGTCTTGCCAGTTGGCAACAGCTTCTTCTGAGGCTGCAAAAGCTAAGGCTCGATCTCTACAAAATAGGTCTCGACGATTACGCCAATTATTCCCAGGCGATGAGGCTTATGTGTTACTTCCTCACAATAACAATAAATTATTGATATCTTGGAATGGTCCTTACAAAGTCATTGATAAAATTTCCGACGTTGATTACGTCTTAGATATCAAGGGACACAAAAAGATATTTCATATTAACATGCTCAAGCAATTTCATACACGTCCTGAACACTTACAGTCAATTTTTCATGAACTAGATGACAACACAGTATCTACTTGTTATTATTCTAACTTATCTGTCATCCAGGAAGAAGAATCTTCTTTTCCTGAGGTACAGTTACCGTTACCGGTACCAGTAGTTCAACCTACTGAATCTTGGCGGGATGTAACCATCTCTTCAACGGTTACACCGCAACAGCGTCTACAGATTGCTAATCTATTACAATCTTATCCAGATGTATTGACCGACGTCCCGGGTCGCACATCGGCTATCAGTCATGACATTACTCTCAATGATGATACACCTATTCGTGTACATCCCTATTCGGTTCCTTTACATTTCCTTGCTAAAACTACTAAGGAACTTGAACAGATGTTGTCTCTGGGAATCATTGAGACTAGTAATTCGCCATTCTCTTCTCCATTAGTGATTGTCCGGAAGAAGGACAATAACATCAGACTATGTGTTGATTATAGAAAATTAAATGCTAAGACTATAGTTGACAGCGAACCACATCCACTTATCGACGACTTACTGCCACGTCTATCCAACGCAACTATATTTAGTAAGATAGACTTAACTAAAGGTTATTGGCAGATACCACTGACCGAAAAGGCTAAGTACTACACCGCATTTTCCACTCCACAAGGTCTATACCAGTGGAATGTGATGCCTTTTGGGCTTGTTAATGCGCCAGCTACCTTCATTCGCCTGATGCGACAAATTTTATCAGGTAGACCAGACGTTATTACATATATTGACGACATATGCTTGTTTAGTTCGTCGTTTGAGGAACATGTTTCGGGACTTAGATATATGTTTTCGACACTCTAAGGAATTATCATCTAACTGCTAAACCTACAAAGGTGCAGATCGCGTGTAATGAGATAACCTTTTTTGGGACATATCATTGGATCGGGATATATCCGAACGTTACCTAGTACAGTCTCCAAAATTCTAAACATAGCAGTTCCTCAGACGAAGAAACAGGTCAGGAGTTTGTTAGGACTTGTTCAATATTACAGTAGATTCATACCAAACTTGTCATCCATCACGGCTGTATTGTCTTCATTGTTAAAAAAAGACATGCCGGTGAAGGTGACATGGACTGGTACATGCAATGAAACTTTCAACAAAATTATAAATTTGTTCTCGCATGAACCAATTTTAAGACTTCCCGATGCTTCCAAAAGATTTTTCTTACGAACAGATGCTAGTAACTACGGCATTGGTGCATGCCTGCTCCAGAACCATGATGGCATTCTACATCCTACCTTATATATTTCAAGAAAGCTAAAGCCGGCAGAAACAAAGTATTCCACAGTGGACAAGGAACTTTTATCAGTGATATGGGCAATAACTAAACTTGAAAAGTTCTTGCTTGGTGCTCCCTTCACCATACAGACGGACCAACGTGCTGTAGCATCTTTGCGTCGATCTAACCATAAGAGCCAAAAACTCGCCAGATATGCAATCATCCTACAGCCATTTGAATTCTCCATTGAACATATTCCTGGCACTGAAAACATTGTGGCGGATGCGTTGTCACGTAATCCTATTGACGACGAATAATCAACATTAACATTCCTAAAACATATCAACTATAAGGGAACTAACCTTGCCTTCAATTTAAACTTTATAAACACTATATGCATCACAGAATTGAACTAAAGACAATCAAGGTATACATATTGACATTGAAACTTCGTCTAACGTCCATACACGATATATGAATATTCGTTGAACAATCATGGAACAATATCTGACGACAAGTCGAACTTATTATCCTATGTGCACTTGGTTCTTGGATGTTGGGATAAATGACATTTCTTTCCAACGTAAACGTTTGAACATTTTTGCCTAAAAGAATTCATCAGGATCAAGACTACGGATGGATCATCATATCCTATACTAATTAATTAGTTAACTTAACTTCTTAATTGAATTATTATCAATAAAATGAAATGTGAGAAAAAAATGAAATGAAAGAACAAAAAAAAGAGAACGAAATATAAAAAGAAGAAATTATGAAAAGAGAAAATAAATCTCACACAAGTATTAGATTAATATTTTTTTTTAAATGTACCTATACATTATTTAGTTAGTTAAATTAGATAGTTATTATTCACTAACACTTAACACACACAATGAAGTTAAACTTATATTCGAATTTCTTTCTATTTCTTCTCACTTATTTTGTCTTTTCTTCTCTCATAACATCGCGTTACATTAGAATCTTAATAATTTAACTCTTAGTTTAATTAATTAATTTAATTTTAATTAGTCAAATTAATTCCTATATGACATACTAATACGACAGACCTTACTTTAATTTAATTCTATCATTCACTATTAACATTGGACATTTTATTTAGTTGATATAATAATATGTATAATATTGATATATAATATGATTAATGTTAGATGACTATGACAAATAGTTAGTTGACATGACCGCGACACGGTTCTACTCAGAACATCGTCGGCCATATGTCACGATTGTGTTAAATTTTTTTGAAAAATTGTTAAGTCGGATAGATCTTGAAAAAAAATCTATCGATTTTTTTTTTCCCCGGTGTACAGGGAATTGTTACGGTATATGCTATTAACGCCGTCTGCTAAAGGTTAGCAGACGTGCAATCGTAAAGGTTAAGACATTTAATATATTGCGATAGATGTTTCAATTATTGAACGCTCCATACACGATCGATTATGACGTGTCTAGCGTTGTTTAGGACACAGTCGGTAACTAGGAGACGCTACCCTTTGTTACTTGACCGCCAAGCTGAATAGCTGCGTTTTTCTAACCTTCCAATTCAATGGCATGATATAGCCATTTATATGTGCATTTTTGATGGACCAGGGTCAGTCCTAGAACTCTATATGAGAGGAAAATTTATGGAGGTTAGTATTTAACTAGAATTCTCAGAAGGAGGAGAATAATCGTCAAATTCGTATGAAATATTCAGACTCGCAGTCTCACTGTCGGCAGGTAGCCATGTCTAGCTGCGCGTGCATATAGCTGTGATGTTCTGACGACAATACTGCATTGTATCCTTAAACGGACATTGACACGTAAACCAGCAGTCTACGTTATTGATTAATTTATGCATGACTTATGCGGACTTATGTTCTGTTCCTATTTGAAATGATCATCCTGTGTGTACATGTGATTAAATATTACGGACTCAATCTGAAGGCATTAATTACTTCATTAATGTTGCTGAGTTCAAGTTACATGAACTACTTCTTCATACCATGCTACTGAGTTGTATGAACACCTTCACCCTAATTCGCGTAATACTAAACAAAGCACGATTAACAAGAGATCACTAAAGTAACCATACTCAGTGCATGATCTTCAACCGGCAAATAACTCAGCAACAGTCGGGATCTCTAGAAATACGTAATTGAAGTTTTTTTAACAACGCATACAGTATTACAACATCATTCGTACAAGAAGTATAACAGTTATGTAGGCTTGAATTTCCTTGCAGTCGACTTTCGTCGGTGAATGGCATGTGGTACATCGCGATGTAGCATCCAACAATAATCGGCAAGCATGGTCACACTCCACCGTCCTTGATAACGTGACTCCATTACGGCGATATCTTGATGGAATCGTTCTCCATGTTCATCGCTGACTTCGCCAAGGTTGTCAGGGAAAAAATCAAGATGCGAATCGAGCAAATGGATTTTGAGGGACAATGTTACAGCCCATAATTCTGTATGCATCTATGCACTGCTTAACAATATGCACATAGTCGACAGATTTGTGATTTCTCAGAAAGTTATCGACGATCGATTTGAATGCCATCCATGCGCGAAGTTCACTACCATGTAACAAGTTCTCGAATTGTTTGTCTGCAATAACTTTCCTAATCTGAGGTCTTACAAAGATACCTTCCTTTATCTTTGCATCGCTAACTTGCGGAAGCTTTTCTCGAAGATAAGTGAAAGCTTTGCTCGTTTTATCTAACGCTTTTACGAAATTCTTCATGAGCCCCAACTTTATATGTAACGGGGGTAAAATGATGCTGTCTTTGTTAACTAATGGCTCGTTTATTACATTTTTATGCCCGAGCTGCATACGATCCCTGATAGGCCACACCTTTCTTGCATAATGTTCTTGTCTGTTGCGGCTGTCCCATTCACATAGGAAGCAACAAAATTTAGTATACCCAGTCTGCATGCCCGTGAGAATTGCAATGACCTTTAGGTCTCCACAAATCCGCCCTTGGTAGTCATTGTACTTTATTTTTGCTAAACGTATAGCCATATTGTCATAAGTTTCTTTCATATGAACAGAGTAGGCGACTGGAATTGATGAAAATAAATTTCCGTTATGCAATAACACGGCTTTTGGACTAGTCTTTGAAGAGTCGATGAAAAGTCGCCATTCGTTGACTATGTGCTCATGACCAAGGTGCACTATTAGACCGTTTACATCTTTGCAATAGCAAATGTAATCATCCATCTCAAAGCATTGAACAAGTTCTCTGTGTCTATGACGAAATTTAGATATCGTAGTATTGGGTGCTAAAAGATTCCATTCTTTGAGTCGCGAACCGAGTAATTCCGCTTGCCCTTTGGTAAGAGCGAGATCCCGTATTAGATCTGAAAGTTCTGAATGGTTAATTAAGTGAACACCATCATTCACCGGTATATAATCTGAGTCAGAATTAGTTTCTAAAGCAGGTAAACTATCACTTTCTGATGGTTCATTCACGTCCAACGGATATTGTTCTGATGGAACTGGGATCGGACATGTGATTGGATCATGAGGCACTGGTTTCGAAACCGATCCAATATTTGGATAAACCACAGACTTTCTAGTTTTAAAAGTGAAACCATGGATATTTGTCAAGCAGAAGTAACAATCAGTAGCGTGATTTGTCGGTTCACGCCATATTACTGGCACTCCAAAGGGCATCGACTTATGCTTCGGCGATTTTCGTAACCAACCTGCCAATGTATTTGCACAAGTCGAACAAACTGCATTTGGCTTCCAAGATTTATTTGCATCATCAACTTTCGAATCGAAATAAAGTTCATATGCTTTCTTTAGTAATGGTGTAAAGTTTTTCTGGTGAACACGATCGGTAAAATATCCGCACACGTAACAGAACAGATCAGCCGAATTTCTACAACTTCTAGAAGCCATATTTCGCTCAGAATTATTTCAAAATACAGTAACTATTTGAAAAATAGCGTAACATATGTCAACGAGGAAGTTGAGCGGAACTGCGGTAAAACGTGGAGTACAATGGGTGGGTTTGAAAAAATCGAAAAAAGGTGATTCGTCTTACGAGGACAAAAGACAAAGAAAGTAGTCTACGTTACGGCCACAAGGCTTTCGTCAGGAAAAGAATGCTTTTCCGCCATGCTTCGCCTTCAGGGAAGTACCTAGGTTTCATTTATATTTATTTTTATTTATTTTTATTTTTATATTTCTTTAAGTTCTTATGTCTCCTATCTAGCCTTCACTTTCTTTCTTTTCCTGACGAAGGTCTTGTGGCCGTAACGTAGACTACTTTCTTTGTCTTTTGTCCTCGTAAGACGAATCACCTTTTTTCGATTTTTTTCAAACCCACCCATTGTAACATATGTCATGCATCTTTTAGCAGTATAAAAAGTATAATTATTTTGCATTTTATTAATTTTTAATAAGAATGATAGATGCAAACAAGCAGTTTAATAATCAGTTTTAATAATTAAAAACGCTCCATAAATAACCCAGATATTGTAGAAGTGATACAGACTGGCAGGCAGACGGATAACCCAACCATGGTTCAGTTTTGAAAATTGTCTGCTGCAGTCAAACAATTTTGACTCGATTTGATTGGGTACACCAATAGTTAGAAAAGGGGAGATAGAAACTGCAGATTTGTTAGCCACGCGAACCGTATTTTTACATAGTAATAGAGGGATCAGACAAGCAAACGTATTGATAACCCAAAAGGTGGGGTCTTTCAAAAAAGAGAGTCAATTTCGGATGCGCAGTTTCCATTGGCCAAAGAGATTGATAATAGTGATAGGGTACAAGCCTAGAGCACCATTTGAAGAATAATTTTATCAAGTAAATATGACACTAGGCCTACCTGAAGCACCGGCCTTGCCAGAAGAGACAGACTCTGGGGAAGACGGACATGGTTTAACGCCCGAACCAGGCTGGTATGCCCTGCAGCCGATAGAGGGTCCTGCCCCGAGACGTTCTGAGAGATTACGACTGAAGCACCTAGCTTAGTGCAGTTGTCGGGACGACAACAAAATCAGGCGGGGAATATGTGACAGCGCCATCGCTATTTTGTCGGTTGTTCTGTACCTTCTACCACAACAAAGCATGTGGCAGCCATTTTTAGGCCACATCTAAAAAGAGAACATTAGTAATGCTGCTGAAGGAGTAGTAGCCAATCAGAGAAGAGAAGCGTCCAGGCTACCGCGTCAAGTGAATTTCTGTATAATTCTTATTGCCGGTCGCGGAGAGAGAACAAGCTTTGAATGCTGAAGTCTAGTTCAAGAACATGCCTAGGACTTGTAAGTAAATATATTATTCTCCAACATTCTAAAAGTCTTTATAGTGTTAGAAAGTATATACGATCACCATCTCTGTGCCGTACTATTTTAAATAAGTATATATTTAATTCCGTGGTATTTATTTCGCGTGCGGTTGATGTTAGATCTAAATCTATTCGGAAATGGCGTGGGTCCATGTTCAGGAAATATAACACGTGGCCGGTACTAGAACTGGCATATTCAGTTATTACATTTGTGTAAATGAAATTTAATGGTTAAGTATTTCCATACTGTTTGGGGTTCAGGAAACCTTCCATGAGCTTATGTAAGTCCGACACGTAGTTGGTTTGAATAATATTTAATTGTGGCGCGATTTAGATTGTTATATTTATTAATTACGGTGCTGATGCCAAAATAGTTTATTTTAGTGTGGCAAGAGCTGCAATTTAATAATGTTACAGCTTACTAGAATAAGTCCTGTGCTCCTTCAGTAATATTAGACTGATAATGTAGTGTAAGTAATAGTAAGATCGGCTATAGCTAATTGGTGTTAGCTTTCTTAGTTTCATAGTTTTACAGTGTAAAATCTCTATTGGTTATCTGTACCGCCTTAAATAGATTTTCTAAGCCATTATTTCTATAATATTTAGTATTATAATGTAATGTTACTATAGAATGTACAACCATGCAGCTTAGCTGAGTGTTAGCGTGGCACTATGCCGTTCTCGCAAGATGGCGTAACCATAGAGCGCGTGGTATGAATGGGTACCTGTAGCTGATTGATCATGGCTTAATGTGGTGGGCGCATGTTTTCTGAATGGTAAGTGTTATTATTTATGCTATTGAATTTCAATTAAACATTTTTTTAATATATTGTTTTTCAGAAAGTCTACGAACACTGTCTGGGTGTTCGGTAGTATGAAATGTTGATCTGTATAATGCTTTGTGTTGCTTGAAAAGAGTGTTAGCTTATGCCAGTGTTACGTACATTTATTACCTAAGGGGGTAGTCTTCGGTCCTGCCAAATGTACGCACCAGTCTCAATATAGTTATATTATTTGTGCGGTCGAATGATTCGCGCACTGACGTGCACAAAGCAGTGTGAGTTGCTTTGGGACGCACGGGTAACCTAGTTGAGTAGTTTCTGACGTCATGATTTGGAGGGGCAACATGGACCTTGTTTATGTCCGTGATTGATAGATTATTATTGTATTCATGGCACGTTTATGGAAGCCATTTATTCTAGTGATCTGTATTGGTCTTCAGGTCGAAACCAATAGCAGCAATGTCACGTAAGTTATCGCCCCACTTCTTAGTGTATGCTGTATTGTAAGGCCGCTCTTATACTAGTCTAGCGGGAATATGTTATTCCTAGAATGGACCTACAGAGTCGTTAGCCTTTAGGATTCGTATCGTAGAAGAAGGATTCCTACGAGTGGAAGAAGTTATTGATTACCTTATTCACATGTTTTAATATGCTGCTACAACAATGCCAGAAGCGTGGCATAGAATGGGAGAGGTTAGTCAACTGGAATCTCTAACCTGTTCGTATTATCGTGAGTGACCTTGTTTGAAACTATATGCTATATAACGTTATGTATGGAGAAAGTCTGGGATTGGGAAGTACGATATGGAAGATTTTATCCTGGAGTATGAATACGTTACCATGATAGACGTCCTTGAAAGAAGGTCAATGGACTTTAATGAGAAGAATATTATATGGTAACAGTTTGTGATCCTTAGTCACTTGAAAGAGGACTTATTGGTAGAGAATCTTCAGGAAACTTTAAGAGTAATTACCAATATGTTGACGTATGATCTTTGCGCCTGTGACGATGTTAGTCTTGTCCACTTCGTATGTGTCATGTTGAATAAAAATCTATGTACCGTCATCAACGACTTATGTACTGCCAGTACTTGCCCAGTTCACCCAGTTCAACCCTGCTTGTTGGAGTGTCGTTTGAAGAACATTGTTGACATTCGTTCATTTTAACCATTCGCGTTTTAAGTTACCTCTTCACCAGTATAAACTGAGCTCAACAATAAAAAACGGAGTCAACAATAAATGGTGTGCCAGTGTGGTCTGGAAATATCTAACTTCCAAAGAACGTACTCAATACTTTTCTTTGAAAAGAAGATTTGAACTTTCAAGGCGCCAACATCTCGAACTTGGAACCCAGTGGGATGAGAAATCAGAATCAACTTACGTTTACCAAGGTCAAGGTCTTCAATCAACCTCCACGTCAAGTTTCACAGTGACTGATTACTTGGGGATCACCTCTTCATCATTATTGCGTGCGAGCTGTAATCTAGATACGCAGAACGAATTATTTTATCCGTAGACGTACATACACGGAGACGAGGCACATTGGTTTTTTCCTGCACGCGAGATGAGTATAACGTGTTTTCGTTGTACCCTTTATTACGTTTAGCTGTGCCTCATGTAGTTATGTCCACATTTATATTTTTCATGTTACATGTTATATGTGTTGTATTCTTCGTGGGAGGTAGGGAGGTTGATCTGACGAACGAGATCCATCTCGAAGCCAATTCGGGCTCTTCGTCAGACGTTCTGTAGGGCTCATTTTGTGGGTTTCAATTGAGCGATAATTCCGGTACAAGGCTAGAAACCTTGCCGAAGTTCCGATCGCTAGTTGTCCCTTATAACAGTATCTGTTTAGCTGTTCCGTCAAGTTTTAATTGTTGTTTTCGTAGCTATTTTTACTTGTACTTTAGTTTCATGATGTATTTTGTATGTGATTATTGTCCGTCTAATCTTCCTGTCGTTCAGTTTTTTACAAAGCATATGTTTTTACACTGTGTTGTCAATTGTCTTGTGCATTATTGGATCGTAGATGTCATCGTAATTTTTTACGACATTCTATTTTAGTTCCACATTTTTATTTTATTTGATTTCTACGACTGTAGTCATTTGTCTTGATTATATCTTGTCGTGTCAGTATTGTGCTACTGTCTGTCACGTTATTGCTTTCACACCATTACATGTTATAAATTACATTATTAATTATTAATATTATTGCCTATTATATAACTTGATTTTACCGTTCTAGGACAGGAACGAAGACCACTAGTTGTAGTAACACTTTTAAGTAGTATTATTACATAATAATATTGAATAATGTCTACCTTAGACTATTTCATTAAGCAAGCAAAAGCTCTTCAGATGGCTCCTGATGAAGTAAAAGCATTTGCACTTGCAGAATATAAGAAAGCTCAAGAAATAGAAGCCGAACAGAGAAAGTTAGAAATTTTAAGACTAGAAAAACTTCAATTTGAGGCAGATCAAAAACGGACTGAGGCTGAGGAAGATGAAAAGAAGAGGAAATTTATAGCTGAGGAAGAGGAGAAAAAAATGAGATTAACCGCTGAATTAGAAGAGAAACGATTTCAGCGAGAGGCAGAACAGAAACAAAAGGAGGCTGAAGAAAGACTTAAAATTGAAATGCAAAATAAACAAAAGGAAATGGAAGAAAGAAGATTAATAGCTGAACAAAATACATTACGACTTCAGCTTGAGATGGAAGAGAATGATAAAAAACGACAGCATGAACTGAAATTAGCAGAGTCAGAATATGAGAGACTTAGGTTAACTCAGGAAGCTAATTCTCAGAGAACTTTTGAAAGCCAAACTTCATCCAGACATGACCATTTTAAGGAAATTCACCTTAAATTACCAAAATTTAATCCCCCGTCTGATGACGTGATATTCTTCCTAGATAGGTTTGAGGCCACTTGTGTGTCTTATAACGTGGATAAAGCGCTATACTGTACATATTTATCCAGATTACTTACAGGGGATGCATTAGCAGTTTATCATACTACCAGTATTATTGAGAAGAATGATTATAATGCTCTTAGAGCCGCACTTCTGAAGAAATTTCAAATGTCAGAAGATGAATACCGATTAAGATTTCGTACATTGCTACCGCAATCAAGCAGAAATTTCAGTGATTTTCTGTCACAAATACGACTCACCCTCGAAAGATGGATCGAATTATCCAAAATTGAAAAGTCGTATGAAGGTCTCTTCGATTACTGATGCGCGATAAGGTACTATCGTCTGTAAATCCTACATTTCTCGCATTTTTACACGAACGGAAACCTTTATCAATGAAAGACTTAGAAGAACATGCAAAAAATTTTTGCACTGCTCACCCAACCATGGATCTGAGTAATGCACAGATTAAGAGTGAATTGCCTGTTGCTTTTGCAGCACAACAAAACAATTTTTCACGCAATCGTTCTTTTAGTGCTGATAGGTATGTCAATAAGGGAAATAATTACAATTTTAACAATGATAACTTTTACAAAGGGAAGCAATTTCAACAATCTGCTCCATTTAATGTTTCTTGGAACCAAGCTCACAGATCGCGAGATTTTGGTAACAATAATTTTAAAAATAATCAAGGACATTATAATAAACAAAACTGGAGATCAAAATCTCAGGGTTCACAAAACAGACACTTTTTTGGAAATAAACCATTTAACCAACATCACAACGATCATTCTACAAATTATCGGACTCATCCAAATTTTAACTCAGGCAGAAACTACAATTGTGGCAATTTTAATGACAATAATCACAATCGATCGCGCCGACGAGATAGATCGTTGAGTAATACGGGTAGACATTCTAATGTCGCTTTAAGTGATACACAGGCTAACATTGAACAGGGTAAAGTAGCTGAAACTCACAATGCTATGTCTTGTTCTCTTGATTGTACCCAGGTGAAAGACTGTCCAGAATGCTCGACTCTTTTCCAGCCTAAGGCGATCACGACGCTGCGTTGCGGACATACCTTGCCTAGTCTACCTGCAGTCTGTACGGCCACTGCTGCGTCAGTACACCAGGGACAGGGCTCTCTTACGTTTAACAAGGGATTTGTCAATAACATTTCATGCTCTATCCTATTTGACTCAGGTTGTAGCACTGTGGGCGTCCGGACTTCGCTGATCAACCCAAGTTGTGCCACGGGCAGGGTTGTGAAGTGTGTGACCTTTGGCGGCACAGTGGAAACATTTCCCACAGCCATTATAAAACTTCATACACCATTTTTTTCAGGACAGATCCAGGCTTGTCTTCTTCCTAACCCAATTTGTGATGTTATACTTGGTCGCATACATGGTATAAAAGAGTGTACACCACAGCAAATTGCTGAATGGGAAGAGCGACATATTCAAACTGCAAATGCAGTAGTGACTAGAGCGCAAGCTACTAATATGTCGCATGATACACCTATTGAACCTACAGTTCATACTACTTGTGATGATGATGCTCCTATTTCACGGGAGTTGTTTGCAACATTGCAAAAGAATGATGATTCATTAAAAAAAATTTTTCATTATGTGAACAAAAAGAATACCAGCAACAAACTTGCAAAATCTAGACATGACTTTATACTTAAAAATGGGATTTTGGTTAGAGTAATACGGGAAAAGGATTCATCCTTATGTTACCAGATCTTAGTCCCATCCTCTATGAGATCTCGTATATTACGACATGCGCATGACTCGCAATGTGCGGGCCATATGGGTTTTTCGCGTACCAAATCCAGAGTGCTTTCGGCATTCTACTGGCCAGGCGTCCATAGGGACATCACTCTCTACTGTCGGTCTTGTTTGATATGTCAGGAAGTTAAGGTACGGGGTCCATTTCATGCGGCTCCTATTCAAGCTGCGGACATCCCGATTAGACCATTTGATAAAATGGCTATAGACATTATTGGTCCGATGCTTCCATCTGCTAGAGGGCATACGCATATTCTTACGTGCATTGATATGTGCACTCGCTGGCCTGAGGCCATCCCTCTCAAGAACACTTCATCTGCCAGTGTAGCAGAGGCATTGATGTTAATCTTCTCACGCATTGGTTTTCCACGGAAAATCTTGTCGGATCATGGGGTTCAGTTCATTTCTGAATCCATGTCTCAAGTTATGAAGACATTAGGTATAGACAGATCTCTTAGTTCTATTTATCATCCGATGTCAAATGGGTTAATTGAGCGTCTCAATAGGACACTCAAGCAGTTGTTGGGTAAGATGACCCAAGACCATCCCCAAGTACTGGGATCGGGTCATACCGCGGCTCTGTTTGCGTATCGCGAAGTACAAAATCAAGCCACGGGGTTTTCTCCATTCCAGCTAGTTTTTGGCATACAACCACGCGGTCCTATGTCGTTAATCCACGACTTATTGGTTGACGAGAATATTGAAGAGGAAACTCAATCCTCTTATGAGTATGTGATCTCTCTGAGAAAGAGAATCATAGATGCTTGTAGACTAGCTACTGCATCATCCGAACAAGCCAAAGAAAAAGCTCGTCTATTTGCAAACAAGTATAGACGTCTTCGCCAGCTTATTCCTGGTGACGAAGCTTTTGTATTACTCCCTGCGCATAACAATCGTCTTTTAATTACCTGGAGAGGTCCTTTCAGGATCATCTCAAGAATATCCGATGTCGACTACATCGTTGATGTTAATGGTAAACATAAAACCTTCCACATTAACATGTTGAAGGAGTATTACTCACGTCCTGATTATCTACAGTCAGTGTTCCAGGCAACTGACGATCCTACACCTCCTATTCAACACTATTCTAGTTTGTCAGTCATCCAAGAAGAAGAATCTTCTTTCGATGATGTACAACTACCAATACCAGTTGTACCACTCCATTCCACTGAGAAATGGAAATGATGTTACACAATCTCATTATTCTACTCTTTTGGCTGATCAACGTCAGCAAGTCTCTAATATTCTACACTCGTATGAGGATGTCCTCACTGACATCCCAGGTCATACGTCAGTCATCCAACATGACATTATTCTGACTGACGATACGCCTATTCGAGTTCGCCCATATCCTATTCCTTTACACTTTCGTGATAAGGTTGATAAGGAATTGGATGAGATGCTTCAATTAAATATAATTGAACCATCTTCATCACCATATTCTTCTTCTATGGTAATCATTAGGAAGAAGGATAACAATATACGTCTTTGCGTAGATTACAGGAAATTAAACAAAGTTACAAAATTCGATGCGGAACCATTACCTCTTTTAGACGACTTATTGGAGAGGTTATCTCATGCCACATTCTTTTCGAAATTTGACCTTTCAAAGGGCTATTGGCAAGTGCCACTAACTCCTAAAGCAAAGCCATTCACCGCTTTCTCGACGCCACGGGGTCTTTTTCAATGGAATTTTATGCCATTCGGATTAATGAATGCGCCAGCTACCTTTGTACGCATGATGCGCCGCATATTGTCTCATCGTCCCGATGTCATTACTTATATAGATGACATCTGTCTTTTCAGTGACTCTTGGGATGAACATATTCATGGATTAAAAGCTTTACTATCTGCCTTACGAGATTATAACTTAACAGCAAAACCTTCAAAGGCTTTTGTCGGTTTTCATGACATCTCATTTCTGGGTCACCGCATAGGTCATGGTTTCATGTATACAGAAGACAGTAACGTCTCTAAAATTTTAAACATCTCAGCACCTAAGACAAAAAAACAAGTTAGGTCTATTTTAGGACTAATACAGTTCTATTCAAAATTCATCCCTCATTTGTCTACTATAACTGCACCTTTTTCGTCTCTACTGAAAAAAGGCACATCTAATGTAATAAAGTGGTCGCAGGATCACCAAACGGCGTTAGACTATATAAAACGATTTTTTTCAAAAGAACCTTTTTTTGAGGTTGCCTAACAAAAATCTCACTTTCATTCTTCGTAGTGATGCATCTTCTTACGCTATTGCTGCAGTTTTGATGCAGGAATATAACGGCACCTTATTTCCGGTGATGTACGTGTCCAGAAAACTTACGGAGAGCGAACTCAAATACTCCGTTCTAGATAAAGAGCTCCTCGCGTTAGTGTGGGCAATCACAAAACTGGAACGTTACCTCCTTGGCTCAGACTTTGTGGTGGAATCTGATCAAAAAGCTCTTACCGCACTGAAAACACGAAGAACATTAAAATCATCAAAGTCAGCGCGTTAAGCGATAGGGCTTCAACCGTATAATTCTGAAATACGAGCTATTCCTAGAGTGTGAAGAATGTGTGTTCGCAGACTGTTTGTCGAGATGCCCAAGCGAAACTTGTCGAAACTAAACCACTTCCAGATGTTGAAACATCCTCACCGATAACATGAATAACTGTGTACATTTTCATTGAATTATACATCTATAAAGGACTGATCATATAACTGAAGTATTCGTATAAATATATCTTTCAGGATATACTTACTTATGGATTATAACATTACTTCTTGTGTAGTAACGTTTTATTAGAACGGGAACAGTGGTATTAGAGTAACATTTTATTAGTACTGCAACATTGGTACTACAGTAACTTTTTTATTAGTATGGAAACATTGTTAAAAGCGACAAATATACATTTGTTATTCCTATGGAACATATTACACTATATATCGTGTTCGAGAATATATTTTATCGTGTATGGAACATTGAGAACATCGTCTCGTCGATTACTAACTAGTTGTAACTGAACATTGACAATGATTGATATTGGAATTACTTAGAATATATTGGTAACTGGTTATTTGTTAGTAATTAAGAAATATATAAATTACTATAATTCAATTTAATCTATTTAATTAATTATGGATCACACATATACTAACTTTCTTAGTTGTCACGTAATACCTGCCTGTTAAGATCACTAGTCAACCATACTAGTGTTAGAAAACATTAAGGGTGTTGATTCTTAAAGTGTTTAATTTTGCATTGCTTCATTTTTGCACATTGTATTTTCAATTTTTCTGTTTTATTGATTCTCTTGTCATTGATTATCATCAGTGTTGCTGTTCATTTTCATTTTTGAAATCATATGTTTCAAATTTTTTTTAGAAAACTTAGTTGAATTTTATTATCATCTTTTTTTTATGGTTTTTTTTTTCATTTTCATTTTCAACTTCTTTTACTTCGAATATTACCCACCATCGTTCCAAAGTAGGTCGATGGTGGATGTGTGCTTTAATGCATACTATCATTTAGTTATATTGATTTCGTTTAATATAGAATTCTTTCTTAATATGGTATAACTTTATGCATTTCATATATCTTGTTGTAGTTTTGAGCATGTTACGTACATTTATTACTAAGGGGTAGTCTTCGGTCCTGCCAAATGTACGCACCAGTCTCAATATAGTTATATTATTTTGTGCGGTCGAAAGGTCTTCGCGCACTGACGTGCACAAAGAGTGTGAGTGCTTTGGGACGCAAAGGGGTAACCTAGTTGAGTAGTTTATGACGTCATTGATTTGGAGGGGCAACATTGACCTTGGTTATGTCCGTGATTGATATAGATTATTATTGTATTCATGGCACGTTTATGTAAGCCGGTTATGCTAGGGATCTGTATTGGTCTTCAGGGCGAAACGAATAGCAGCATTGTCACGTAAGGTATCGCGCCACTTTTTAGTGTAGGCTGTATTGTAAGGCGCTCTTTTATACTAGTCCTAGCGGGAATATGTTATTCCTAGAATGGACCTACAGGAGAGTCGTTAGCCTTTAGGATTCGTTGTCGTAGAAGAAGGATTCCTACGAGTGGAAGAAGGTTATTGATTCACCTTATTCACATGTTTAATATGCTGCTACAACAATGCCAGAAGCGTGGCATAGAATGGGAGAGGTTAGTCAACTGGAATCTCTAACCTGTTCGTATTATCGTGAGTGACCTTGTTTGAAACTATATGCTATATAACGTTATGTATGGAGATTAAAGTCTGGGATTGGGAAGTACGATATGGAAGATTTTATCCTGGAGCTTATGAATTACGTTTACATGATAGACGTCTTGAAGAAGGTCAATGGACTTTAATGAGAAGAAATATTATAATTGGTAAACAGTTTGTGATCCTTAGTCACTTGAAAGAGGACTTATTGGTAGAGAATCTTCAGGAAACTTTAAGAGTAATTACCAATATGTTGACGTATGATCTTTGCGCCTGTGACGATGTTAGTCTTGTCCACTTCGTATGTGTCATGTTGAATAAAAATCTATGTACCGTCATCAACGACTTATGTACTGCCAGTACTTGCCCAGTTCACCCAGTTCAACCCTGCTTGTTGGAGTGTCGTTTGAAGAACATTGTTGACATTCGTTCATTTTAACCATTCGCGTTTTAAGTTACCTCTTCACCAGTATAAACTGAGCTCAACAATAAAAAACGGAGACAACAGCCAGTCGCACTGTGCGACCATCAGAGAAAAATGCCAAAAAGTAGCATGAAACTAGAGTTGCTAAGTATGAAATGGGCTATGACGGAAAAGTTCAGAAGTTATTTGCTCGGCGCTCAAGTTGAGGTGTTTACCGACAACAGGAGTTTGGCTCTGTGGCAAAAGTCTAAGCTTTGCGCCATCGAACAGAGGTGGATAGCACAGATGTCGATGTTCAATTACTCTATCAAACACAAGGCAGGTAGAGCGAACGGAAATTCTGACTACCTCTTTTAGTATCCTATTGAGAATCCAGAACACACCGATGAAGATGATGATGTCGCCATCAGTCACATAGCATTAGTGCCAGCCCGCCCAACAGCTATACCCTCAAGGTTAGGTTTGCTGCAGAATATGGAGTTAAAGGCCATATGTGGAGCAGTGGACCGCTCGAGAGACTACAACACATCCAGGCACCTTTTACAGTGCACCCACCTTGCAAACTCACCCTAATAAACCCACCCGTACACATACTTTCAGCCCTTATCACCTGTGTAATAAAAACCCTGTAGAACTCCCAGGATGTGGCTGGGATGCCTGGCAAGTCACTGACCCTCTTTCGACGTTATTGAACAACCGAACACTGACCCTACTGCGAATCGCCTACCGAAGCAACAATGATACCCCTTGAACACACTGTCTCAAAGGACAAGCTCAACCAACACAGTCCCGTTTACTAAGTCCAACCCATGTGCGTAACGCGTTCCAACAAACTCTAATTGTGGACACCAGACCCCCATAACTTCTACGTTTCGGACTACCAAGTACCCTCCCACCAAAAAAACAGCAAGACGATGACGTCACCAGCTGCTGTGGTATCCAGGACTCATACTCTACACTCCCCCCCCCAACGTCATCTGGATCCGTAGTGCACAAACCCAACCTGGCCAACTACCCCCTCCCAATAAATTTCGCCCTTGATTTCTACCATCCCACCTTCATTCCAGGAACATCCCTGCCTTACCCAGACTGCCATGGCCGATAGACGCGCCGTTACATTGTCAAGTACCACCACCAACCATCCGCCAGAAGGTGCAGTCCGATGCACATACTAGGCAAGACATCTAGTCCCAGCCTCCAATTACCAGTTCCAATTGTACCATCGGGACTCTCTAACCGCAGCTGGGAATGGCCGAAGAATATTGACAAAGTGAGTTTGAAAGCCTCGTGCCTCCTAAACTTACATGGCATACGGATACCCACATATTCATCAGTATACCATCCCAACATACTAACGTGGTCTTAAATTAACCGGTACCCACCCCCCCCCCACTTTAGGGTACAACCATGCACGGCGAGCCATCGCACAATGTCTTGTTTTCCCCCGATCTCTGGACCCCAAACTCGGCAGTTGTGGACCATGTCCGACATTGAAGATTACTGGCAAGATAATACCAAATTGCGCCGGATCGAATGATATCCAAAACGTTCTAGGTTAACTCCGTCATAATTTACGGTAGAAACGTGATGTAGATCGATAAATCCGATGGATCTTAGCAGGAATGCTAGATCTAGGGACACTTTTCGCTTTTATTACCGATAGTATACCTATGATTCGCCATGGATGAATAGCATGTATCATGTGGTGACGAAGAGGTAGAGAATGAAAAAGATGTCCTGTCAATAATCTATACATAACGTAGCACTTGAAGGATTGTAGTCTAGATTCCCAGGCAAACGCCGGAGTAAAGTTGAAACAATGCCTTATATCCCCCCGGACCCAGTCATTTGTTGGTATAATAAATGAGCGTCACAAATATGTTGCACACGCAATACAGCATTTACCAGCATTCTACGAGCGCTGGAGTCTCCAGAGGGGAGAAACGAATTCCTGGACCACCCACGTCTAAAAAGAAAAAAAATCGGAGCGTTGACCTACTTGGATACAGTTGACATACTCAAGCGTGCTCATTGTGCAAAATGAGGGCGTTACCAAAGTAGACGAAAACTATGAAGATATTATTTCTGTCATATCAGAGCTTGCATTGGGAGAGTATAAGAGAGTAAATAAAAGAGATATTATAGACAAATGGTAGTAATCAAGTATTATCAAAAAACACCAAATAAAAAACAACATCTTTCCAACTCCCTAAAAACCAGTAAAATAAAATCCCAAAATCCACTCTTCCACACTCACCAACATCCCAACTCTCCCTACCACCCCTCTACGAACATCACCACACACCAACCCTGCCTTATACCACCAACCATCCCTCTACTCAGTCCCACAAACTCCCATCCCCTCCATCAACCCCCAACTAACCACCCACCCCCCCTAAACCCCCCAAACCCCCCCCACCCCACCCACCACCTAACCAATACCCCCCCACATTACTGCACCTAAATGCTGCCCTACCATAACCTAACCTCCCCACTAAATACCACACTCCACCATTCACATCTCCAACTATAGAACACCCATAACCCCCACACCCCCTCTAACCCCCATCACAACCGTACCACTCCCCCCTCACTACTTATACCTAACATAACCCCACTTCCAACCCCCCATACACAAATACTCCAAAAAAAAAAACCCCCTATGAACCCCCCCCCACTCACTAACTCCACCTTCAAACCATATAAACCCCCCCCCATATGTCCACCCTACCACCAACCCCATAATGTACACCCCCCCCCCATAACCCCTAAACCACCCCCCCCTAACCACCCCCCCCTCCTACAATAACACCACCCAACTAACCTCCACCCATCCCCCTCAACATTACACCTCCACCAACCCCCCCCATACACACTCACCCTACCCCCAAACACTCATTACACCACCTGAATCCCTCCATACCCCCTAACCAGAGATCCATAACCACTTATCTTCATACACATAACTCCCCCCCCACATTCCTATTAATCGTACAAACCTCCCCCATAACCCCCCCTCAATTTCCCAGCACTTCCCCCCCCCCCCCCCTCACATCCCCCCCCCCCCCTACCCACCCAGCTGATACCATACACCCACCCTAGATATCCACTCACCTAACAAACCCCAATCCAATTAATCCTCTACACTCCCTACCACCTCACAATCCCCTCCATCCCCAACCCTGCAATGCAAACTCCCATAAAATCCTCACTCAAATGTATAACTCCATCTTACCTCTCGCAAAAATCCTCACCTCAAACCCACGCCACCACTACCCTATATCTCCCCCTTCTTACCGATCCCTACTACCCTAAATATCAATCCCCCTGTCACATGACCCATCCCCTCCTTCTACCAAAAACACTACCTTCATACAAATTCATAACCCTCACACACCTACATTTAAACATTCCCCCTACCCACCCCCCCCCTTCACCTTATCCAATCCTCTACCCCTTCCCACTGTCTCACGTGTCCCCTATCGCACTCACTATACTCATTCCCGCTCTCCCCCACCACTTTCGACCCCCACCACCAACCCCCCCACAACCATACACTAATGACACTTCATCCCTCACTCCCCCCCACAACACCCCCTCCTGTACACTACTATCCTCCCCCCACAACATCCTCTTCCCCCACCTTACTCTATGACACTCACCATCCCTACTCTCGACCCCTACTATCAACAGTTTGTCTTCTAACTACCCACCCTCCACTCCACACCTCTGTAACAGATACTCCTACCAACCAACTTACACCCCACAACTACCAGACTTGCAATACTTCTCCTGCCCCCCCTCAACCCAATCCTCTCTTACTCATTAATGCCCATTCACACCCCCTATCCTATCCCTCCTAATATAGTATGAACACCAATTCCTCCAACCCATACATAATACCCCCACTAAACCTGCCTTCTCTGTGACTCTCAACCAACTACCCTGTTCAGTGTACAGTCATCCACGCCCCTCATCACTCCTACACAACTATCCCTCCACCTCTATTTACTACCCCCATCCTCCCTAATCCCTCTCCGCAACCTTAGATCTTTCAATCTGCACATACCTCCCATCTAAGACAGAATTAATTTACTCCTCCTTATCCCCTGCATTCTACGTCAGTCGCACCCCGCGCCCCCTCCCTCCAGACATCTTCCATCCTCACCAGTCCCCAACATTGTCTTGCTAATCTCCCAATAGCGTTCACCCCCAACATCTATCAATACTAACTCAAGATCCTCACTAAACATCACTCTAATCCCACCAAACATCCGAAACGCCTTCCGCTTTCGCTAACTCATCTATAAATCACTACACATTTAATTGTCGCCTGCTGGACAAACAATATAGATCCCCGTCTTATCCACTACAACTACACAATACCCCCCACATTCTCATCATCCCATCTGACTGTCAAGATCGAAGACCAACACGTTGTCACACATTTACCTAATGCCCCAACTCCAGTCAGACCGAAAGAACTAACTAATCTCCACCCTACATAATATCACTGTCCTCTCTAAAGGCAGTACTAACAACCTTACATCCGAGCATAACCACCCCCCCCCCCCCCCCCTCCTCCCTCCCCTCACACACCAGTCTGATCCACCTACCAATACTATAACTTCAACGCCGATTTTAGTTACTACTCACTTAACTTCCTCCTCTATACCACAACTCCTTGCTCTCCCAACCCTTAATGAGACATGCCTAGTGCTCTCTGCATATATAGCCATGTCCCTGAAAAGTCGATTCAGGACTCAGAGACAAACCTAAAAAGACACCTCCCCATGCAATCATATCGTTATTCTATATTCTGCAAAGTACAGAAAGATATTAGTAGTAGTAAGCTTTGCAGTACTACTATCGAGACTCTCCACATGTACGGCTGAGGAAAAGAGGAAATCCCGGACCATAGACTGTGGTACACATGGGATACCCAAAAGCATAAATGTTTTTCTGACAACAGCGTTATATGATGGCAATCTCTGCCCTGCTTCCAGACATAATCAACTCGAATGAAATGAATATCATATGTGACGTCCATTGCTAACTGACTACTACTTGAATTACATCAATAATATAAATTAACTACAACAATTGCCTGTGTTCTCCCCCCCCTCCGCCGATGGCTGACACGTATACTCTGCGCGATAACAACATGACGCCAATATGACCGTTTAATACATTCATAGATGACATGACCACTTGTATTTGCCCCAGTGTACTTCTCTAATGCGTGATTGCTAAAATACAAGAGAGTCTCCAGAATAATGTTAAAAATGAGAAATGATATCAAGCATGCCCACGGACTATGACACCTGTTAACCCGCTAGCCATTAGCTCAAAGAAACATAAACTAATCAGTCTCAATAGACATCCCCAAGACCTCCGTAACGCTCAATCCCCGCCGACGAAAAGGCTCAGCTCGAATATGAGCCGCACGCGAAAACGACGCCGCTCTCACCATTAAGTACTACATCGGGCATTATAATAACACAAGTGATCGCCACCTCACGACATACTGCTCATGCACGCGAAATAATCATGACAAGGAAACCAGGTTATTATTCTTCTCCTGTAACCTATCATCCCATACGAACTACTAAAGCCTTTTGATGGAAGTACGCCAACGAGAGAGTGACGCTTCTGCATGTGATTGAACTGTGCAACAGCCTTCACTGTTCTGTGCGCAGATCCCGCGAGATCCTCGATACAGGAAGACTCTACTATATTCAGTACCTAGACAGCAATAAGATAAATAAAGTTGTAGAAAAGCTGTTTTAGGCATTGTCCTCATATCAGTAGCACACAACAAGAAAAAGCCGCTACACATACCCGCCGATTGAGCACCTCGTAGAGTTTGCTATTATCAGATGATCATTATTGTACAAACGATGGCATGTACGAAGGGATGATCTCGCGCTACAGTACCTGTGTATTTAGTGTTTTCCAGAGAATATATTCGCAGATATCGACAACGCCTCTCCCATAAGTTGTCTCTGCTCCTAGAGCCCTGGAGTGTTACTCATGTTTGCTCCCCGCGCCAATAGATTTCGTTAGCACTAGATCCGCTCGCTTGGAGACTGCTCTCGGCTGTCCGATCCACGCTGGAGGGCTTTTGGCCAGAGCAGCAGAAATGAGACGATGATTTTTAACAGATGATAATTGCTACTGCTCTCTTAATCGGACGCATTGGTCCAGTCCTCAGAAGTAGAATATGAGTGGAGTGGTTCTGAGCCATATGGACCCCTATGATGTTCCGTGCAATCTCGTCATTGTCTATGTGAACGTAATGAAGAAGCCGTGCTCACCGCCGTAGTCTTACTACCCCAATTCGGATCCGTACTTAGTTGCTGGCTCGGGAGCACTCGGACTACAGAATGATATCTATGATTTATGCTATGGCAGCGTATTCTCACTCAGGTGAGCCTCGAGAGGATACAAGGCTACTGCGTTGCTCAGTCATATAGGGAAATGTCGACAAATGAAGGCGAACTACTTGGTTTCGAGGATTCTCCGAGCTATGTGCTGCTCTGTTGTGTAGATTCGCATTGAGAGTACACAGTTGTCAGACATGTTGTATAAAACACAGGACAGGCTTAGCAGTGTGTTCCGGCCAGATTCTGATGTGCCCACCGGTGTCTCGTCATTGACTCGATGTGATCTCCCATACAGATGGGGACAATAAAAGAGGAGGAAGAAAGATGGTAATGTCATCTGTATGCGTAGGAGTTAAGTGGTCCATAGTCGAGACTTCGCTCAGCTCCATGTGAAACAGTGAAATGATTGATTGGTATTTAAAGCATTGTAATTGTGGTCCCGTCGCATAATCTGTCCAGCAATAGGCACAGTCTTGTAAGAATTGCAACTCTAAAGCATCTTAGTTATCCGATACAGAATGTATGAGCGATGTCTCGTTATGATCAGAAATTCCGCATTCATGATGGTCGCATCTTGTCAATGAACTGAGGCTACCGCGTCAAGTGAATTTCTGTATAATTCTTATTGCCGGTCGCGGAGAGAGAACAAGCTTTGAATGCTGAAGTCTAGTTCAAGAACATGCCTAGGACTTGTAAGTAAATATATTATTCTCCAACATTCTAAAAGTCTTTATAGTGTTAGAAAGTATATACGATCACCATCTCTGTGCCGTAGTATTTTAAATAAGTATATATTTAATTCTGTGGTATTTATTTCGCGTGCGGTTGATGTTAGATCTAAATCTATTCGGAAATGGCGTGGATCCATGTTCAGGAATTATAACACGTGGCCGGTACTAGAACTGGCATATTCAGTTATTACATTTGTGTAAATGAAATTTAATGGTTAAGTATTTCCATACTGTTTGGGGTTCAGGAAACCTTCCATGAGCTTATGTAAGTCCGACACGTAGTTGGTTTGAATAATATTTAATTGTGGCTCGATTTAGATTGTTATATTTATTAATTACAGTGCTGATGCCATAATAGTTTATTTTAGTGTGGCAAGAGCTGCAATTTAATAATGTTACAGCTTACTAGAATAAGTCCTGTGCTCCTTCAGTAATATTAGACTGATAATGTAGTGTAAACTTCGATTACGGAAACAACAGCAAATGAGTTGATTTGCCGTTGCCCTAAAGACGCCACTAGGCGTGATGGGAAACAATGGCAAAGAAAACCTATCTGCTGTTGCCCTAAGACGCCACTAGGCGTAATGGCCACTGACTGCTTTGACTGTCGGTGGCTAAGGACGGAAGAAGAAGAAGAAGAATGTAGTGTAAGTAATAGTAAGACCGGCTGTAGCTAATTGGTGTTAGCTTTCTTAGTTTCATAGTTTTACAGTGTAAAATCTCTTTTGGTTATCTGTATTTGCTAAGCCATTATTTCTATAATATTTAGTATTATAATGTAATGTTACTATAGAATGTACAACCATGCAGCTTAGCTGAGTGTTAGCGTGGCACTATGCCGTTCTCGCAAGATGGCGTAACCATAGAGCGCGTGGTATGAATGGGTACCTGTAGCTGATTGATCATGGCTGACTGTGGTGGGCGCATGTTTTCTGAATGGTAAGTGTTATTATTTATGCTATTGAATTTCACTTAAACATTGTTTTTATATATTGTTTTTCAGAAAGTCTACGATCACTGTCTGGGTGTTCGGTAGTATGAAATGTTGATCTGTATAAGGCTTTGTGTTGCTTGAATTGCTAAGTCTGCTGCTGAGAGGGTTGCAATCAACCAATAATTGCAACCCCTGTCAAACGATCCTTAATAAAAATTTTCTTAGTGCATGGGTCTTGGCTGAGAGGTAGCCACATCGACATAAGTTCGCCTCAACCACACCTAGCCTCTGTCACATTTATATTAAAAACAATTAGTATTTACACCTTTTATTTAATTTTAGAAGAGTCAAATACATATTTGTCGCGTTTCAAATCTTCGACACTCTAATACTGTCCACTCATCGTAGTCAGCTGAAACTATTCATTCACCTCGCTTTCTTTGTACATTTTAATCCTATCAAGTTTTGACTGGTAATGGCCCAGCCGATTTTATATAATAAATATGAAGAAAGAAAGAAAAGTGGTAATAATTTCATTAATAATTGGTAAATAATGACCTGCGAATATAGATTGTATTTCTTTATTGAAAAGAACGAGTCTACATGTGCCGATGTAACCAAAGTGTTTCTTCAGAAAACTAGGTCCTCCGCAGAGACAGGTAACTAGCAATTTCTTTGTGTTAAATACAGCTCTGGTAAGTTTCATTTTTCTCATGAACATGAAATTAAGTTCTTAAACTTAAAAAATAAAAAAACAGATACATTTTATTTAATATAGGTGACAAAGGTACGGAAAATTAGTATTTAAATATGACTTAAAAGAAAAAAAAAAAGTTTAATGATCCACTGTTCCTGCTATAACCATTTGCACCAAAACATAAGCAGAAAATAAATGTTTTATACATTCTGCTGCAAAGAAGGAAAAAGTGCCTGTGCAGTAACATTAAGCAGTAATTTTTATATCGTTGGCCAGTGTTACGTTCAGTTTTTCATAACTGATAATGTAGTCTGTTTGTGTGCTTGTTATATTTTGAATAAGATTTTTGGGTCTAATGTATTTTTCATTGGAACCATAATCTAAGGGCGAATACTCATCTTTTGCTTTGAGGGAAAGTAAATATGTAGTTACTCCTCTTTTAAAGGATACCAGCTGACTTGATAGGTCAGAGGGGATGCGAACTGCGCATGTCCAAACTGGGGTTTTTTGTGAAGAAGATTTCCGGCGGGAGGCCGTGTTTTTGTTCTGGGTCTGTCAGACGGAATGTCTGATTATTTCTCTGCATTGCTTTTTGGGGATGGAAACTCTTCCACTATATTTAGAGTCCCCTGTGTTATTTCTGTTCGTCAGGAAGACGACAGTTGCTTCTAAGTTGTGTTAGGAATTCGTATCAAGGTAAAATAACGAAACTTTCACACTTCCTTTGTAAAGATCATATTTTTGAGTCAACCAGTGACAAGAGCTCACAAATGGTTGGAAGGCAGAGTATTCCTCTTGTTACGCTCGTTGGAGCCATCTAAGACCGTTAGGTCTAGATTTACACACAGAGACCCATGAGTATAGCTAGTATTCTACAACCCGCATGATTAGCGGTCTATTTTGAACTTAGACACTTATGTCTACAGAAGAGGAATCCACAGTGTTTACTGTCTGATAGAGGCCTAATATATATAATTATCTGGAGTGGAAGAACAGATGGGTTATTAGTTATTATAACTTTGAAAATGAAAACTCGCCTGATGTACAAGGGAGTTGTATAAGCCTATCTTCGAAAGGACAGCCTATCTTCGATACGTCCGATTAGAGGGATGGACTATGCTAATTTCGTCGCCCGCCATGTTTGGGAGGTCGACTTAAAAAGAATGACTTTGATGAGTCAGGAAGAAACTGTTGGATATTATACAGTTATTTACCCGTTGTGTAATACGGGGTTTGTCTGCTAGTTGTGGAATGAGAGAGAAACTGGAGTCTGCAACACTTTGATAATCATATAATTATTGGAACTTATGTACATGCCATTGTTGTGAACTGTTTTCATATCCGCCATGTCCCTGTGTCATGCCTACATGGAGTCGTCTTCGTCTTGTTGCTGTGACCATAATAAATGATCAAAACGTACACAGCTGTTCACCTATATTTTGACTCCATACTTGTAACACGTACAACATATGCTTCCATCAACTTCACATCTACATCTTTCAAGGTGATGAATGCCACACACACTCTTGTACGTTACGTGTTGTGATACCAGTCTGCACTGATACATAGATGTCCACCTTGACGAACTACCATGTCACACATTCGCGATCAGTCATATTACAGCACGATACATCACCAGCCACTACCACCATAGCAGTATATATATATATATATATATATATATATATATATATATATATATATATATATATATATATATATATATATATATATATATATCAGCCTTACTGCATCAGTTGAACATATGTTTGCATCCTTAATGGTAACAGCCAGGTCATCATTTTCCGCTTACGTTCTGGTCACAATAGGTTGAGGTACCATCCATATCACAAGTTCAGGATTGGTCCAACAGATCTCTGCTCCTGTAGCACCAGCCCCATGACAGCCGAACATCTGCTTTAGACCTGCCCAACTTACAGCAGAGAACGGAGTGGCATATGGCAACAACCCACTTCTCTCCATGAAAAAACTGTTTGGAGATGTCAGGAACCTTGAGCTGACTACTGCCTTTATTAGAGTGTTTAATGTAGAAGTCTGAGGGCGAAGAAGAAGAAGAAGAAGAATGTCGTTGGTTGAAGTGCCAAAATATTGCAGACTTCGATGACGTAAGAGTAGTGCTTCACAGACTATGTCAACGATTCCAAAGAGTTGTGATCCAATAGGTTCAATATCATTGTAACATTCCCGGCAAATGAGGACGCTAACAGATTGGCAAAGGAATGCGGAAAGCTAAATTAGCCTGATACAAGCATAACTTTCGAAGAGGCAAAGAGTTTTATCAGAATCAGATTCAAGAACAAATGGGATGCAGAGCATCCAGGACACACGCAAAATGATGTATATTACCAGCTCAGCAGAATAGAAAGTTTCTTCAGACTCCGTACGGGCAACAACAGACTGTGATACCATCTATTCACCAAGCTAAAGACAGGAACTACCGATGAGTAACTGTGGCACTGGTAAAATGACTGCTGAACATCTGCTTCAAGGACGTCTAGCATCTAAGCAACAAAGAAAGCACATATGGCTGTCACCAGTACCATTCCTGGACAAACTCTTTAGAGATACAAATAGCCTCACGCTGACCACTGCGTTCCTCGAAAATATTAAAGTAGACGACCGAGAGTGTACGAAGAAGAAGTAGAAGAATAAGAAGAAGAAGACGAGGAAGAAAGTAGAAGAAGGAAAAGAAGATAAAGATATCGTTGAAAAAGGTATATATATTTTGCGTATGATAACAACAATAAAATAGGCTACCTGAAACTTGTTTTTTATCTTCAGTTGTTTGTCCTTTGTTGAGATTACCACACGCCTTCTGTGAACTTAGTATCTTCTCCCCGAAGGTTTCATTGCGTAGCGTTCGCTAGTCCTCTAGAGTAATCGCATTGAATAGAATTCTATAGATGTTTCAGACGGAAGATGAATGGATCCTTGAATAATTTCAAAGAACGGACGGAACAAATAAGACGAGTCTATGGTTCACCAATACTCCAACTTCGTCCTTAAGGAATTACCTTATGTAAAAACTTTATGGCGAGAGTGTAACACTTTGTATTTGTGTATAAGTATAGGTGGTTCACTTTGGCAGTAAATTTTTCATTATTATGGAATAGCGTGTAAGGCGAAACCACAGCAGTTACTTTATCATTTTTTGTTAATTTAGTCTTATTTCGTTCTAAGCAATTCATGCGTAACTAAATCGGACGTGGATTAAGGCGGTCTTGTCTCTACATTTTTTCTTTCTGTCTGTATTAATATTTTTTTTTCGAATAGTATCTCTAGCGCTCATAGACAGACAGGACCAGGGAGAAAGTGACAGGCAGGAGCGGCAAAGACAAGTCTGCTATGTGCAGCGCAGTTTTGTTGTAGTCTGCACACTGCGAAATGAATTCATTTTTAAAGCAGAGCTTTCTTTCCGTACCACCCTCCCCCCATTTTTCCCAACGTAAAAAAGGCAGAATTGTCATTTCTGAAAATATTACAATAACAAAAATGTTCTCTTTTCGCTCTTGTAAATATTCCATGTTTGTATATGCGCTATGAATACTACGCGTTCTTGTTATATTGAACTTCATTTCAAGCTGGTATATTGTATATTGTATACATGCAACAATTCTTTGTTCATCGAAGGAAGGAAGATAATTAATTAGTGTTTATGTATGTATGTGCTGGTGTAATGTTTACCACGTTGCGCTGGCGATCAGGTGTTCAAGGTTCAAGCCCGGGTGTGTGCATTTGAGCGGGTGAGCGAAGCTCCTGACCGGGCTGTAAGGACATTCCACAGGCTCCCCAGCCTCGCAATGACATGTCATTGGGCCGAAGGGCTGAAAGCCCAAGTGCCGCTGGTTAAAATATATATATATATATATATATATATATATATATATATATATATATATATATATATATATATATATATATATATACAGTTATACAGTTCAGGATCTATCTACGTCGTTCACACCCTTGTGTAACAGAACACAAAGTTCTAGGGATCACGATTGACCAGCACTTAACGTGGAACTCCCATGTACGGAATTTAACCAAACACTTAGCTCAAAAGACGTACCAGCTAGCCAAAATAAAACACTTCTTAGACGCAGACACTAGACTATTGTTCTACACCTCACATATACAGACACATCTAGATTACTGCTCTACACTATGGGATGGTTGCCCTGCTTCCACCTCGAAGTGACTGCACTCCCTGCATAAGAGAGCAGTACGTCTGATCACCGATAATCGCACATACCACACACAAGGACAGGAAAAGAACCCAAAGTACTGTGCCTAAAAAAACGTCTTCTCTACAACAAAGCCAAGCTGACTCACGCAATTCTATCTAACAATGCCCCGCCGTACCTACGATCATTGTTTCAAACCAGTAGAAGAGAGGGAAAACAATTACATCAGTTACGTCTGCCCAAACCTAGGATCGACCTGTTCAAAAAGAGTCTAGCCTACTCTGGAGCCTACTTATGGAACAGCCTTCCACACCACTTATTATTATTTCATTTTCCACCAAGAATATAAGCGAGAATGTATTTATGTAATTTTTGTATTGATGATTGATGACACATTCAAAAATACAGATTAATTGTAGACGGTTTGACCGCATGAGTGAGTGTCAGTATACAGAATTTATTTATTTTTATTTATTTATTGTTATGTTTATTTTATTTTATTTTTCCCAGTTACTATCTTGTTTGTTTAAAAAAAAAAAAAACCTACTTTAAAAAAAATTATGATTGCATACTGTAAATGAATGCCTTTAAATTAATGCTTAAAGTAACATGTGGGCATGAAAGGATATAGTATGCAAGATAAATGAGAGTGGAAGGGCAGAATGTTAGACGGGCCTGCGCACCCAATTCTTAACCCTTCGAAAATAAAGTTCCTTCGTTCGTTCGTTCGTTCTCTCTCTCTCTTTCTCTCTCTCTCCCTCTCTCTCTCTCTCTCTTTTAACATACTTAAATTTGATTATGACTGAATGTTACAAATGTATGTTATTATTTTACCTTGATAATGTTGTATGCTTAAATAATGCTCAAAATACATGGGCGATTGAAAGGATACGGTATATAAGATGACAGAGAGAAGAAGGGCAGAATGTAAGACGGGCCTGCGTGCCCAATTCTTAACCCTTTGAAAATAAAGTTCGTTCGTTTACTCTGAGGATTCTAGAGCAAGGACTGACTTTTAATGCTAGCAAACGATGTCCTCAATATGTGTTCTGATTCTATACTACCTTAATGTCATCATACTCGAATTATTGTCTGATTTACTGTATATATGTTTTGGATTTGTTTTATTTTTTATGTTTTTTTGCATTTGTTGTTTTTGTCTTATTTTCATTACGTTCTTGTTTATTTAAAAAAAAATTACTTTATTTTGATTATGATTGGGTAATGTCATTGTATGCTGTTATATAACCTTTATAATGTTTTATGCCTTTAATTTAATGCTTAAAGTAACATGTGGGAATGAAAGGGTATAGTATGCAAGATAAGTGAGAGTGGAAGGGCAGAATGTTAGGCGGGCCTGCGAGCCCAATTCTTAACCCTTTGAAAATAAAGTTCGTTCGTTCACCAGTGTCTTCTTCTAGTCTCCTGTTCCATTAGCATCTGTCTGGCTCTTTTCATCAGTTCCAAATACCATTTCAATCCTTCTATTCTACGCAAACAGCTATTCATGAAAGATATGTCTGATGCAGATTATGATCAAAGATGTGCATAATACAGAAAGTCTATGAACAAGGTGTTTTATACAGAATATGAAAACTATAGTTATGCTTAAAAATATTAACAAAGTCCCATGTGATACAGATTATTAACAACGAGCTGTATGACTGTACATGAACAAAGACATTTTTTATTTTAAAAAATACGAACACATTTAAGTCTGATTGGCAGGGTGGTTAGAGTTCTTGCATCTCTCGGCAAAAGTTACCGGGCTGTGGGATTGAAACCTGGTAACGCCATGTTCTGTTCTACCCAGCTGTAAATTGGTACTTTGCTCTGCTCTTGATTTAGGGAAGTCAAAGAAAGCGAGGAAAGGAACTGTTCGCCCATACCTTGTAAAGTCTCTAGCACTTCACGCCCTTACTCAATATCTACTATGGGACTACCTTTACACTATCTTTTAGATGTCTAATATGAAAAGTGAAGAAAGAGACGTATGAACGAAATACCAACAAAGAGCTGTCCTGCATACGACAACATGACGAGATTTGAACAAAGTACTTCTCACTTTCTATCAGGGTTTCTTAACCCTTGTGTGCCAGGGAACTACTTTGATTGTCCCACGAAGGCTATGTACCCTTTTCATGTCCGGTCGCAACGAAGGTGTAAAGTGCAATCTTTACTATCTTGCAATATAATACATTTATATACTTATTATGTTCGCAAATATTTTGTAAACAAAGTATTTACTTTTTTAAGTGCTTAAGGAGAAGTCATTTTTGAGTTACTTCCCTTGAAAGGAGTTCCGTCATCTTCGATCGGACTCCGCGGACGAATTTAGGCCTACTGCGATTTATTCTTTGGCTGGGTAGGAATAGATTGTTCTTGCTTCAGTATATCTATGGCCTGAATTTATACGTAGTGTTTGTATGAGTAGGACGAGTCTGTCTTATATATGGATATCTTTACATTTCTAAGTCGAACTATGTTGGTTGTCGCTAGAAAAGGTCAAAGGCTATGCAGCGGAAGTATCGCTAGCAGGGGGGTGATTCATGGCTGTCATCCTGTCGGGATGTCGAATTTTGTTGTAGCCGGCTTATTGCCGAAAAAGTGATCTATAAGTAAATGGGGAAAAGTGATAGTCATTTAGACATGTTGTATGTACTTTACCCCAGTGTTTATTCTCTTTTGCCAAGGAATGGCAAAGTTATATTTCGC
Organism: Oreohelix idahoensis; assembly: GCA_024509875.1. Lineage (NCBI taxonomy): Eukaryota > Metazoa > Mollusca > Gastropoda > Stylommatophora > Oreohelicidae > Oreohelix > Oreohelix idahoensis. The sequence goes on from JAMPIV010010608.1 coordinate 75,508, forward strand.
ATAGAAAGGTAAAACCACAATTTATTATGAACTTGGGCTTCGCCATCGTTGTCGATAAGCAGATGCACAGTGGTACTTTTGAAAAGAATATTTATTCAAAGGAAGATGACATTCCTATGTATCAGCACTAGATTATATGATATTATTCAATTACCTCTATGATAGAAGCTATGAAGAAATGAGGACATTTAACGAATGACCAATTTTGGTCTGTATCCAATAGTGAGTGAAGCTCACGAGAGAAGCACAGCCATGTTGAAATCCATATACTTTGTATTTATCGAGTGAGAAAAAGGGATGCCTGTACTATCGCTCGATGAACCAAGAGATCACTGCTACATGTGAGAACCCATGTCTGGGATTCCTATATCTTTACGAAAAATATATATATTGAACTTTACGTGAAGGGATATTCGCTAGACGAGGTTAGGTCTAGGAGCCTTCCTATATATTGGTTATGGTCTGACGTGCCCAGTCAGTAAAGCCAGATGATTTACATGATGGAACTCTGAATGCTTATTTACGAATGCTCCATTATGATATTTGCCAAGCATGAATGCTAACTTAAGATGATATTCCTGTGATCAACATTATGCTGTCTATGTCGACATTTGTTCCTGTAACCATACACGTACTGTCCAAGTGTGCGTCTCATTAAATGTTATAAAAAGACCACCGTAGTTCCAGTACTTCTTGAATTCGAACAGTGTGAGTATGAGTGATGTACTACCAACTTGTCAACTCTATCGAATCATTCTACCATTCGCGTTCTGACATTCATATACACACTCATTGTCTACACTCACATTCTTGTCGGAGCCTCATCACGTTCCAGGACAAGATGACCTGTATGACCAAAACTGTGCTGGGTTTAATGAGTTGACAATCGTTACACTTTACTACACCAGTCCCAACATCTACATTTATCAACTGGTGGACATTCACGTCATTTAACAAATAAAGCGTGATTTAACAACTACTGGCCAGTATGAGTTTAACAACTGGTGGCCAGCTTCCTGGGTCAACCTGCACAGTGACCATATTGAGAAGTAAACTACTGAGACCAGACGTTCCTTGGGGTCTGTTACGACACACAAATACATCAACAGTACAACTCTACAGTGATGTCAGCGTGACCTGTCCTGTCGAGAGTATGCAGTAACTAGGTCAGCGTTTGTTGACATTTGGTTCGTTGGACATTTGCAACTGACAGTGTTACACAGCAAGCTTGGTTGAAACATAGAACATTACACATCAGGACTGGAGAATATTTGACAGTGTTTGCGAAAGGAAGTGTTATTGAACTGAGAAGTCCTACATCGATTGTTATCATTCACATCAACGATGGAGCTTCTATTTCTGTGTTGAATTTAAAATAATTAGACCAGAAGTATTTGTTTAATAAAGTACCACAGTACTGTACTATTAGGCAGTGTAACTGAGCCTTCATTCCAACACATTCTTTCTGCAACACTCTATTTACATCATATTGCCATACTATTTATGCATTTATGTATTTATGTTTAAATATTTATATGTGATATTTGTTTGTATCCAGCGGGTTGTTGTTTTGGTTGGGCGGTGTCACACAACAGAGTATCCCACGTAATAGAGGGTCTGATGTGTGCGTTTCTATAGGTGCAATTTTCTTGATTGAAAATTTGCTGCGACAGCTGTTGCTATTAGTGTTAGCTGTGAAGACTGTACTCATTGTTGTTTTTGTAATATTCCTCTGTTCTTTAGTTTGTTTTGGTTTGTTTGTAATTTGTTGGTCTACCCTATTCTATCTTTCAGTTCTATTCTCAATTTATATTTATATACTGTGGCGTTATTTGTATTTGTTATCCTCTTGCGGTTTATCTTTTATTGTTTTTCCCATTTGATTTATTTCATTTCCGCAAATGTTTTCATGTTCTTCTGTATAACTGTTTTGTTTTGTGCCTGATCGACATACACTATTTAAAATATAGTTGATCATATAAATTGATGTACAAGAATCAACTGATAGTTAATTGCTATTACTAAAGGTACACAGTTGATGATATAAAACACTATTTCTGGTGCACTGCACTTATATTATAGAGTGAACCAGCAACTTATAGCTGTTATTATATAAGGATTTATACAAGACCTTTGTAAGGCTTGTTTCCCACAGTGATTGGGATAGTTAAGTACTATTTTCCACAGGTTACAAAGTTATCATACAAGGTCTTTGATTAGGACTAAGAAAGTGAATTTATTTACTTTTGCAAATTACTGATCTTATTAGACAAGATGTCTACATTAGATTATTTTATCACACAAGGCAAGGTTCTTGATAAGACTGGTCAGCAATTAGAAGAATGGGCAGTTGCTCAATATGACAAAGCATTAGCTGCTGAAGAAAGAAAAGCACTGATTGAAGAAAAGAAATTAGCAGCTGAGGAGAAAAGATTAGAAGCTGAGGAAAAAAAATTACAAAGAGAGTATGAACAAAAGAAATTGCAGATACAGACTGATGAAAAAAGATTCCAGATGGAAATGGAAAAAGAGAAAAGAAAAGATGAGGCTGCTGCTGAAGAGAAAAAATTACAAGCTGCTGCAGAAGAGAGAAAATTACAAGCTGAAGCTCAAGAGAAAAAAGCAATAAGAGAACATGAACACCAAAAAGAACTTTTAGCATTTGAGTTAGAAAAGTTAAAGTTAACAAACATAAGTGATGGTAATCAAGCATCTGGTGGTAATGGTAAACCCTTTACTTACAAGGTCAAGGTACCAGCGTTCAACCCTTCCAGTGATGACATAACATTCTGGCTAAATAGATTTGAACGCTCGTGTCGAGCCCATAATGTGGACAAATCACAATATGCTAACCAGTTATCAGAAAATCTGAAAGGTGATTCTCTGACTAGTTTTAAGTTTGGTTGAAGAGGCTGACAAAGATAACTATGATGTTATTAGGGCAGCCTTATTAAAGAAGTATCAGTTGTCTGAAGAGGGTTATCGGAAGTTGTTTAAGACAATGGTGCCTGAGGCAGGTGTAGAATTCTCAGAATTCATTGCAAGGACACGTCTTACATTTGATCGTTGGATTGAGCTATCCAAAACAGAAAAGACTTATGAAGCCCTTATGGACTTGATACTCAGAGACAAGATTATGTCAAGTATAAATAAACCTTTCCTCGAATTCTTACATGAGCGTAAACCTAAGTCTCTAAAAGAAATGGAACAGTATTGTACCCAATACGTCACTGCACATCCGGACGTAGCTATTAGCAACAGTAAGGTTAAAGAAGGTATGCCAGTTGCTTCTGCAACACCATACAACCCTAATCACTCTCACAAATTCCAAGGACCTCAAAATAGGTTTAATAAAAAAAGGTAACTATTACAGTTATCAGAACCAAGGTAACCAATCATTTCAGGGTTCTTCTTCGAATACCTGGAGAAGAGCTGACAGCCCTCGATTCAGGGGTGGTCATAATTACAGGAACTTTCGCAAAGGAAGTCATTCTAGAAACTATCCAAGTTTTCCTTCATGGAGACAACAGGATCATAATTACCGAGATACTCATTATAATGAATATGATGATAGTAACCAAAGGAGCTATGATTCAAACCCGAGTAGGGGTTATAATAGTGGAAACAATGATAAGTACAGAGGCAATAATAACAGAGGTAGAGCACAATTAAAAAAACATAAAGCTCATTACCAGGCGAACTCTGCACAGCAAGAGTCCCACGAAGCCTATAAACAAAATAAAGATAATGATGACTCTAGTAATATGGCATGTGCCGCTTTTGATTTTGGGAGAGCATCTCAGTGCCCCCAATGCAAAACATTATTTGAGCCAACCACAGTGTCTACTTTAAGCTGTGGGCATCCTCTTCCCGCTCTTCCTGCGTCAATCGCGCATGATGGGAGAGGTTCTCTTGTCTTACACAAAGGTTTATAAATGACAATCCAGTCTCAGTACTTTTTGATTCTGGATGCACAACTATTGGGGTTAGGCAGTCACTCATAGATCCTTCTCATTCTACAGGCAAAGTAGTCAAATGCGTAACATTTGGCGGCACCATAGAGAAATACTCTACCGCTATCATTAGGATTGCTACTCCTTTCTTCACAGGAGATGTACACGCATGTCTTTTGCCGAATCCGATCGCTGATCTTATCATCGGTCGCATTCACGGAGTCAAAGAATGCACTCCGGAGCAAATTTCCGTTTGGGAAAATCAAAAATATGCAATCTGCTAATGCGGTAGTCACTAGAGCTCAAGCTCTCAATATGCCTGAAACTTCATCTGTTGAAGATAATGAAGTGCATAACCAAGATGATCCCTTGGTAATTTCTCGTGACTCGTTTATAAAACAACAAGAAGAAGATCCGACTCTTAAGAAATTCTTCACTCTTGTAACGAAAGGTGATCCGAATAAAGATTCAAATTGTAAATCTTGGATTACAATGAAGAATGGCGTACTTGTACGTATGGTGCAAGACTCCACTAAGTCAAGTCATTCTCAGATTCTTGTACCCAAGAATTTGAGAGTTAAGATCTTACAACATGCACACGACTCTCAGTGTGCTGGTCACATGGGTTTTTCCCGTACAAAGTCAAGAGTTCTTGCGGCTTTCTTTTGGCCTTTTGTGAACAAGGACATACGGATCTATTGTCGATCCTGTAAAGTATGTCAAGAAGTCAAATCCAAGGGTCCTCGTCATGCTGCGCCTATTCGGCTGCAGATATTCCTATTCGTCCATTCCAGAAAATGGCGATAGACATCATTGGTCCATTCAAGATCAAATCTGCTAGAGGACATCAGTTTATCTTAACGTGTGTAGACGTGTGCACACGTTGGCCAGAGGCTATCCCTCTAAAGAGCATTACTACCGCTGACATTGCAGATGCTCTTTGGCTTAGATTTTCTCGGCTGGGATTCCATGCATCTTATCAATCCTCATGTCCAGAAGGGATGGTCGAGCGACTAAATAGAACACTTTCAGAACTTATTGAGAAAGATAACTGAGGATTCATCCTCAAGATTGGGAATAGGGTTTTTACCCGCGGCCTCTTCAGCGTACAGAGAGGTCCTCCAATGAACATATGAGGGTTTTCGTCCCTTAGAACTTGTCTTTAGAGAGCGCGCGGACCTAGCGGGTCCAATGTCTGCTGATGAGATCTTTATAACAGCTGGACAATATTGCTCGAGATAAGAATATCTTCTTACGCGTATGTCAGTCGCGCTAGAGACAAAAGATTATAGCGAAGCATTGCAAAATTGTGAAGTCCTCATTTGAATTTGCTATGCAGAAGGCCACGACCATTTGTAAAAAGAGAGACCTTTCCGACCCCCCATAGACACTGGTGCCAAACGGATTTGTATTGCGGAGGATACCTATGTCGTGAAACATAGATCCTAATAGTTGGAAAGCGCACCGTACGAATATAACATCGAAACTTCAGATGTTGACTACTCGTCGATATTAACGGGAAGCAAAAAACCTTCCCACTCACTATGAAATACGGAGATT
>JAMPIV010010609.1:0-133283 GCA_024509875.1 Oreohelix idahoensis
CACGCTCATTATACTGAGTATCCCTGTAATATTGGTTCTTTTCTCTCCATGAAGCACTTGGGTAGTTCCTATAGCTACTCCCCTTTCGAGAATGTCTAAAATTATGGGTACCCCTCACGTGTCGAGGACTATCAGCCCGATTCCAGTTCTTCGAAGAAGAACCCTGATTTGAGTGGTTATCTTGGTTTTGATATTTATTCCAATTAACCTTTTTATCAAATTTACTTTTAGATCCTTGGAATTTGTGTGAGTAATTCTGATTATATTCTGTTGCCGAAGCAACTGGCATACTCTCTTTAATGTTAGAGTTACTAAGAATCATGTCAGGGTGTGCCGTGGCATACTGGTCACAATATTCTTCCATTTGCTTTAATGTACTAGGTTTACGTTCATGTAAGAACTCTAGGAATGATTTATTTACAGAAGACATGACCTTGTCTCTTAGCAATAAATCCGTAAGACCATCAAATGTTTTCTCTGTTTTGGATAATTCAATCCATCGTGAAAGTGTAATTCGTGCTTTTGAGATGAATTCTGAGAATTCTACACCTACCTCAGGTCTCATTGTTTTAAACAAAAGACGATAACCTTCCTCAGACAGCTGATATCTCTTTATCAAAGCTGCCCTAACAGCATCATAATTATCCTTGTCGGCCTCTTCAACAAAATATAACTTACTCAGAGAGTCCCCTTTTAGATTTTCAGACAACTGATTCACATACTGTGATTTGTCAACATTATGAGCTCGACAAGCACGTTCAAATCTATCAAGCCAAAATGCTATATCATCACTGGCAGAGTTGAACGCTGGTACCTTGACCTTGTACACAAAGGGTTTACTATTACCACCAGCTGCCTGATTAACATTACTCATACATGTCAATTTTAATTTCTCTAACTCAAATTCATGTTCTCTTATTGCTTTTCTCTCTTCTGCCTCTCTATCTAATCTTTTCTGTTCTGCAGCCGCTTCTAATTTTTTTCTGTTCTGCAGCAGCAGCAGCTTCTAATTTTTTCTGTTCTGCAGCAGCAGCAACTTCTAATTTTTTCTGTTCTGCATCAAATCTCCTTTCCTCCACTTGCATCTGCAATTTCTTTAGTTCAGCAGCATTATCAGCTTCTTTTTCTAATCTTTTTTCTTCAGCCAGAGCTTTTCTCTCTTCAGCAGCTAATGCTTTGTCATATTGAGCAACAGCCCATTGTTCTAAGTCTTTCCCAGTCTTATCAAGAGATTTTCCTTGTGCAATAAAGTAATCTAATGTAGACATCTTGTCTTCTTAAATCAGAAACCTGAAAAAGTAAATAAATTACCCTATTTCACTTTAATGGGAGACAAGTCTATACCATAGACTTAGTCTTAGTGAAAACTTGTATGGTTTATAATAACCAATGATAACTTGAGTACCTGTGGACAACAATAACTGTCTATCTCAAATACTGTGGGAGACAAGCCTTACAAAGGTCTTGTATACCTCAATGTAATCAAAGATCACTTGGGCACCTGTGGAAAATAATCATAAAGTACTGATCTGTACTATCCTATCAGTGTATACCACTATAACTCCTATGTCATATGTCAACTAAAGACATTACAAAGGACAAACAAGAAAAGACAATATGAACACATTTGCAGAGATCAAATTAAATTAAATAGGAGAAATGAAAAAAATGATCACAGAAACCGTGATGATAACTGCAATAAGATAACAAGACAAATAACGCCACAGTGTATAAACATAAGGGTGTAAAAAACTGAAATGAAAGGAAAGATGAGACCTACAATTATACAAACAAATCAAACAAAAATAAAGAACAGAAAAAATGTTACAAATACAAATATGAAACAGTCGTCACAACTAACCAAATATTTGCAAACTATGTTGCATGCAAATTTCAATTAAGAAATTGCTCCCTATAGAACGCCAGAACAAGACCAATATCACTCGGTATTTCCTGTTCTAGTCACCTCCCATCCAGGCCCGCAACATATAAAGTAAAGTTTGCTTGTCCACTGTAAAATTTCCACGCTCTGTAAGTGTCAGTCTGTAAAGAAGTGTACAGAGTTGTTGAGATCGGGCATGCTCCAGTTTACCCAGCTGTAAATGGGTAATTCACCCTAGTCCTGAGTTAGGGAAGGCAAAGGCAGCTGTAAATAGTAGTTTCTCTCTAAGGCTCCAGGGGAAGCAGGCCCTAAACTTGGTCACTTCAACCGATGCAGGATGGTGTATGTATGGAGTAGAAGTGTAGAGTGTGATTAACGCGAATGGTGTACTGTTCGTGTTCTGACCAATCTAATCACTCATACACTTGTGTCTACAAGGCACCAATGCAGACTGCTGGAATCTTTGTTTACACAATTTATTCAGACGTACACACTGGGACATAACGAGTACATCATGGGTATGTTGACACATCAATTTGTAGGCATACATAGCAGATCTGAAGTCATGACACATTCATAAATAATGGGTAGTACATCAAAAGTTCAATGTCATGATACATTATGGCCGCATCCCCTATCTGACTAAACGCGTCAGTGAAGGCAGATCGGTAAATAACTAAAGTTGCTTGACGTCCATAGTTTGTAATATATTATGAAACCACGAAAAGGGGGTTCCTATAAAGATTGAGATCTCCTTGCCACTGTCCGATAATAGGATATGTAATCTGTTCTCTTGGCAGTGATCAAAACATATGATGACAGAAATATAACATGGCCGCCTCTCTGAGTTGTCACTCACTCACTCGTAGGAAGGTGAATATAAGCCAAAGTTAATTTATAATGGGCATATAAATCATTTCATAAATGTTTCCATACAGCTCTACGGTAATCAGGTTAATTCACGTAGCCATAACCGCTGTGGGAAAGCCTGTCATCTTCGTCGATACAAAACACGACCCTAGCGATACGAAGCACAATGTTCCATCTAGGTCTAACCGACATGAGATCATCAAAATAGGGTCTGGCAATACATGGAGTCCGAATTATACATTGTACCGTACCTTAGGAGAGTCTCTAACACAAACTCTAGTAGAGATACGATCCCTTTAGAAGAAAACCACTTCATAAATCATTTTTCCTTAAGAATCTACCAGCCCTTTGAAAAATGCGTACCCGCCATTATCACGGTACATCGGAACTCATCACGACTTGACAAGACAACTCCTACTTCCGCTAGAGCGGTGTAACAAGAATATAGTCCTGCCTACCCATCCAAAATATACAATATGGGACTGATTCTACTTGTACTAATAATATGTAATACATATGAATTCAGGCCATAAACATAATAAGCAAATTAATCTATTTTCTGGCCCTAAAAAATAAGTACAGATATAAGAGCAATATCCATGCGCCGGATCAATATCAAGAACGATTACTCCTATAATCAAAAGTGTGACTCAAACATGGATTATCTCGCTTTACCCATAGACAGCATTTTCATACACAAATGAATGAATGTCTATATTTTTCCCATATTAAATAGCCATATCGATTTTTGTAATATGTGCGTCAAAATATGCACGCAACACTCTCCTCCTGAATAACTGCTAAGGAGGAGTGACGATCAACAGATTCGTAGATAGCCTGAAAAATAAGTTTCAGATGTGGGAGTCGAATATGAAATTGTTGTAACATTAATATTAAATGTTTTATCTTTTCCTTTAATTGATAAAACATAGTCTACATCTGACAAATTATCCACAATTGTGTAAGGACCCTCCCATGAAACGAGTAATCTATTGTCCTTGTTTGGCAGTAATACGTAGGCTTCATCACCTGGCCATAATTTGCGCCGTTTTCTGTTTTGATTGAAAAACAATCGAGCATTTAATTTTGCCTTTTCTGACGACTTCACTGCTAAATGGCATGCGTCAATAATCTTCTGTCTTAAATTTACAACATATTGATAAGACGTTTGAACCTCCTCATCCATGTTAGTACCAATGAGTAATTGTGTGAAAATGAACATAGGACATCTAGGCTTTGCACCAAATACCAATTCAAATGGCGAAAATCCGGTATTTTCGTTGGAAATTTCTTTGTTAAGCAAAAAAGGACAGCCGGCAATATACGATCCTAATCTTGTGGATATTTAGTCGTAACTCTGTCCAACATTTGTTTTAAACTTCTATTAAATCTTTCAATTTTACCATTCGCTTGAGCATGATAGATTGAACTAAGCGATCTTTCAATCCCGAACATCTTTATTACTTGCTTCATAGCATCAGAAACGAATTGGGATCCCTGGTCAAATAGTATGTGTTCGGGAAAACCCAATCTGGTAAATACTAAAAACAGCGCATCCGCGAAGTCAACAGTCGATGGGGATTTAAGCGGTATCGCTTCCGGCCATAGGGTACACATATCAATGCAAGTAAGCACAAATTTGTGAACTCTAGCTGATGTGACTTTCAAGGGACCGATAAGGTCGATAGCCATCTTTGCGAATGGACGCAAAGAAATATCAGATGCCTGGATAGGTGCATTATGTCCAGGTCTCTTTGTTGTGACCCTTTGGCACACTAAGCATGTGCGACAAAAAACTTTTACATCTTTGGTCACATAAGGCAGAAAGTAATGTGACAAACCCCTCTGTTTTGTCTTTGCAATACCCAAATGACCTGCACAAATTATATCATGGGCATGTCGTAAGACAAATGGTCTAAAGCAAGTAGGTACCATAATTTGTTTTTTCACAGATGTAGCATCTTGAAAATTTCTGATTAAAATATCATTCTTTAATGTGTCCCAATGTTTAGCATTACCATCAAACATCATATTATTTGAATTTGCCATACGAAAAAATTTCTTTAAAGAATCATCTTCTTTTTGCCTTTGTATGAATGATTCTTTTTCGATCAATTCAACCTGCAAATTATCATCATCATCAATCTGATCAGTATTTTTTTTTTCATTTTCATAATCTCTATCATTATCATGATCTTCATCATTCATCAAATCTTCAGTCTCTTCACCATCATTCATAACCTCCTCCAAGACAATATCATCATGGTTATGATTAATCATTTCAGCACAAACTTGTGCTCTAGTTGTAACAGAATTTGCAGTTATTAAGTGCTGTTTTTCCCAATTTGCAATGTCTTCTCTAGAACATTCATGGATACCTGGGATATTTCCATGAATTATCACAGCAATAGGACTGTTAAGTAGACACACAAGAGCTCTTCCTGTAAAATAAGGTGTATCCAAAAATACTTCCGCTGTTGGATATTATTCTACTGTGCCACCAAAAGTTATACATTTTACTTCTCATATATCGGTCAATGAGTATGGGCTGGGAATACTCAGGCTGTCAGTAACACAATGTGAACGACTAGAATGCATTCAAAATGAAGGGATGCGTATACTGTATAGACTTGAGCTGTACGTGAGATGCCCCTATTGTGCTAATTGGTATTATAAAATAACTTCGATCGTCACATTGTCCTGCGCCATCCTATAATTCATTCTGTGCTCTTCACTTCCTTTTCCCACTTCTGAAAGTATTTAGTATTTTCAGTTCATTGTTTCCACTTCTTCCTTCGCTTATTGTCATGACAGGTCCTAATCGACCATCCTTACCAATTATTGTAATCACTCACTTGCGTTTGAACCCATATTGATATCTGGATCTGTAGAGTGAAATGTTGTTCTTGATTTTGTAACACACTTACTATCAGATAAGAATGGGTGTGCCCAATTAATATGTAAAGAGCCTTGAGATGGCCAAGGTTGTGTGTTTTATCACTGATAACATTTTCTGTTTGGCCATGTTGTTGCTTGATAGTTGTTTGCTGAACCAGGTAAATAATATAATCATTTCCGGGCAGATTAGTTGTAGGTCATAGTTACGACATGTTGTCTATCTGGCAAGATGTTGTCTGTGATAGATCTATGAAGTCGTGAGTGTAAACATGATCGAAAACAAACAGAAGAGAGAATACATTTTATGAGATTCGACTTGTAGAAATAACCTTTCGTGTGTCACGAGGGAATTTTTCATGAGAGGGTAGTAGTGACATACCCCTACCAATATATGCAACTTGTATGCTATTGGATTGGCAATTGAGATGTTAAAATGCAACTTTTCTGATTACAGCCTTGTCACAAAGCAGCAATGTGGGTGCGTGGATCGAATGTTGCCTTATAATCTAGCGGTTTTTTGAGTCTAAGGCGCTTATAAATTCTACTAATCAAGAAGATAATCATACCAGCCAGAATAAAGAATAGACTCAGGATTCCACTTTAAAGGAACGGACAATGTGTTTGAGCATCTTGAGGACCTACACCTAAAAAAAACTCTACTTTTATAAATAAGTAGGGATATTATACTACGTCATAGTAAAATTATAGTACAAAGTAATACCCCAGACCACATGCTAAGAGGCATCTTAACCAATTTGCCGAATCTATTTCTCTGTGCCAGAAGTCTGTGTATTGCCCACAGTTATTTTAGGGTAAGTAGTACATTTTATAATTCCATATTTTACATTATTAACATAAGAAAATTGCTAGTGGATGTCCATGTTCATACGAGGCTGGCAACCTCAACATATAAAATGATGGTTTCTTGAACCACCCCTGCAAGAGCTGGTGATTGCTTCATGCGGATATTTCAAAGACAACCAAAAGCAGAAGTAGTCCCAAGTTTCCTATGGAGCAGGGAGTGGATGATGACAGAAGTCATTTACATACATATTATACTAACCTTTTGAACCAGTGCAAATGTATATGTAAACATGTTTCATATAAATGCAATGGGTGTTCTCTGCTCTCTGGGTTTAACATTAATGCTCACATGGGGTAACGTTCTGAGGCAGATTGTATGGTGTAATGAAAGACGGGGTGCGGGCTGAGTTTTCTGATACAATACTCAGGAGGGCATGTGTTTCTCTCTTATAACACACAAGGAAGGGAAGCCCGAGTTTTGTCTAAGTGTTCTACTTCTTTATGTCTTACGAGTGCCTGAAAACATACCTTTATGTTTGTCTAATATTAGTTTCTCTCTTATATTTCATGATACTAGTCGGTGGTACCAATTGGTGGTACTAGTCTGTGGAACAAGTGTGTGACATAGGTGGCCTTCAGTCAAAGCTAGACATCAACATCAGACGTGTCTTAACAGACTCTGGACCATATTCGTAGTTAGTCCATGATACAACGAGAGACGTGTTGCGGCCACCAGACTTGACCAGTGGCGAGAGGAACCAGTCCACAACTGGCAAAGAACAAGCATCAGCTGGAACAGAAGCCATCCGACATCTTACTGGCTAAGTACACATTCAGAGCTGCGAAATAAACTCTATTCCTTAAGAAAACTTTTCAGCACCATATCCTGATTATCACCTTCAAAAAAACTTTACATATTATTCCTAATTCACTCCAAACTTATTTAATGTCTATTGTTAAATATAATTGATTATTAAATTTGTTATCGGTTGTTGAGAGCGCATCATGGGGCGAAGCGATCTTGAAAAACTATTTTGGGAATGATCGCTGTGCACCATGATGTGTCTCACCAAAACACAAAAAACTATAGTCATTGACTATGACTAAGCACGGTAGCGAAGCATGACGAAAAAGGTCCATAGTTACGTTTTGAGTATTTAACAGTGTTGGCTTGTGTGATAAAGTCCATTGACTAGGTGTAGAGAATTCTACTTATATAATGCATTGAAGAGTCTAGATTTTGAATAATAAATCAAGTGAGATTATAATTCAGTATGGGACAAACACATTTCTTCAGGATATATGTAATCCACGGAAGTATGGATTGAGCGACATGTCAAGGTTAGCATAACCTGCATAAAAAGCTATGAACATTTAAGGAATATATGTAATTGCCGACTAAAAGAAAGTGTGCACGAAGGCACCAAATTTTAATAAGATGGACATTGATGGAAAGTATAATATGTCAAGAAGGATTATAAGTATCAAAGTTCAAAATTTCAAGTAGTGTTAGAGCAGGGAATATTAATGTACCCAGGAACTTTTATCGACAGGGACAGGGTCCATAATATATCGCTTTTCGAAACTAAATTATTTTAACTGTCAAATTTTTATCCGGCAACACGAAGCAGAGTGACGTCATACGCAAATTGTTATCAACCGTCGTCATCAATCGATCTTCCAGATGTGAATTCAATATTCTACTCAATATAATTCGTTAACTCTATCAATCTACAATCAACTCGTTGAGGATTTATCTACGTATTAGCCAAATTCGCGAGACCTGCTTTGCATGTGAATTGTACATGCCAGCATCTGGCTGATGTCGTTCCTCGGTTGATCAAACAGTCCAAGGCCACGTTTAGGAAGGACATTTTCATGAATCACTACAGATGAGTGATATATTTGATGTCGATGTGTTGTCTGATCATTTAGACACCCTTTCGTCATCCTTTCTTTGCCGATCATAATTTTTTCACTTTATGTCCCTATATTTAGTGTACTTGTAAGCGGGTGGTTGGAGAAGGATTAATATTTCTGTCACTTCTTCGGGAGATACAGAAATGTTAACGAATCTTTAGCTTCTTATTCAATGTAATGTCAAAGAATCCAGTGGTTGCACTGAAGAGTACCAGTCCTTGATTATTTATTGAATATATTGAATATTTGTTTAGTTGTTTCGTACAAGTATCGCGTCCATTTTTTATATACTCATTATTTATGTAAGTAGGTCACTGTTTATACGTTGTGACAACTATCCTTTTCTTGTCTTAATGTTGTATTTAAAAACGACTTCCTGTATTCGTTCGTCAATTTTTTGTCTTGTTGAATTTATTTATATTTACATCTATTTCCTTTCCTTTATTATTTCTGTCCTTGTTATACTTAGTTTCTTTATATTTGTTAGTAAACATGCTGTAATTTGAGTACAATCATTATCATCGTTGGCCCTTAACCTGTGCCATCCATCTTCATTGTTACTTCACATTGCTCTTTACATGATATTATTTGACATTGCATTTACTCGACATTAATAGTTGTTACTATTGTGATAATTGGTGGTGGTTAAATAATACTGCATAAAACAGGTGGATTTACGAATACTACAGACATGTCATCCTTGGAGGATTTTCGTCAAGAAGGTACAAGAAAAGGCTTATCAGGTAGAGAACTCGAGGATTATGCGTATACCAAGTATGATAAACATAAAGCCCACATAGACAGAATAGCGGAACGTGAACTAAGGGGTAGGGAGCTTGCTCAAAAAGATAAACATCGTGAACATGAACTAGCCTTAGAGAAATTGAGAAATGAGGCAAAAGAGAAAGAAGAGAGATTGAAAATGGAAGCTGCTGCTCTGGAACGTGAAGATAAAGAAAAAGAACGTGAATTTCAACGAACAAAATTAGACAAGGAACTTGAAATGGCAAAATTCCAGGCTCAGGCTTCTGGAGGACACTCTGGATCATACAATGATCATTCTTATTGGCTTACAAAATTAAAATTACCTAATTTTATTGATTCTGAAGACTTTATCGATAGCTTTTACAAAAAATTGAGATGAAAGCCAACGATAAGAAAATACCTAAAGAACGCTGGAGCAATTTATTGTCAGACTATTTAACTGGTAATTCCATGAAATGTTTCATGCAATTGGATCAACAACGTCGATTAGACTTCGATATTGTTAAACAGGTTATTTGAGAAAATTTCAACTCACGGAAGAAGGTTTTAGAGAAAACTTTCTTAACATATTACCTGATAAGAAGGTTGATTTTGGAGAATTCATATCCTCTATTAAGCTATACCTCAATCGTTGGATTGATTAGGCTGATATCCCTAAAACTTATGATAGGTTGATTGATTTAATGTTAAGAGACAAAGTTCTTTCGGCAAGTAGTGCCGAACTTAAAGCTTTTTTGCAGGAAAGACGTCCAAAAACTATTGATGAATGTCAATACGCCACAGCCCATCCTAACAGGGAGATCAAGATGTCTACACCTGATGAAACATTACCGGTTTGTGCGGCTTATCATGACCATAGAGTTAGAGAGTACCATCAGCGCTCTAAGAGTGCAGATGGTAGACGTAGGTTTGACTTCAGATCCTCCAATAGAGGAAGGTACAACTTTACTCGAAGGCATTCACCTTCACCATATGGTAGAAAAAGGTTTCCGAATTTCTCCAACAGGGGTCGTGGATATAACAACGGTAGATGGGTTGATGATATCCATCACAGAGGGTACAGACAATCATACATTAAGACCACAATGTAATGGTAGGTTTCATAATTACGAAGAGAATCAAAACAGCGGTGATGTACAAACTAACAAGAAAATTGGTAACCAAAATAATACACGACATGCGGGCGGAAAACAACGACATGCAAATGTTTGTGCGGAGCAAGATGATAATACTTCGGGTACTGACCATGCCAATGCGTGTGTCATAAAGAAAAATAATAGGGATGAATGTACAGAGTGTAAAACGTTGTATGTACCAGGCTCTCAAACCAGATTGTTATGTGGTCATACATTGCCAGCAATGGCCTCATGTGAGAACATAGGCCGTCTCACTGTACATAAGGGCTTCTTATATAACAGACCCATAACTGTACTTCGGGATATCGGATGTATCACTGTTGGGATTAGAGAATCTCTCATTGATGAGTCAGCCCTTACTGGTAGATCAGTGAAATGTGTCACATTTGGGGGAAATATTGAATGGTTCCTATTGGCAAAGGTAGAAATATACGCACCCTTCTACACTGGTGCATTGACCACATGTGTGTTGAAGAATCCTATCATTGATTTAATTATTGGAAATATTCCAGAAATTAAAGAATGTTCTCCTGGTGAGATTGAAGAATGGGTTAAATTTCACCCTCTTGTTGCGAATGCTGTTGTCCCTAGGGCTCAGCATTCAGCTGATTCAACAGCTGCTTTACCATCATTACTTACTGAAGAGGCATCATTACGACATGCACACAACATTTCTCCACAGTTATTTATAACCAAACAACAAGAAGATAAATCTCTGATACGTTCATTTGGGTTGGCAAAATCTGGAGAGGTCATATCTACAAAACAATCAACATGTTGTTTTAACTTGAAAAAATATATTTTAGCTAGATGTTTTAATAAAGGCACGAATGCTTACACGCAAATTGTGGTACCTAGAATTTTGAAGCCTTTGGTCTTAAAAACCAGTCACGATATCGCCAAACAATACAAAACTCTACACAGAAATCGAGGCTGCTTCACATCTAATCTCAAAAGCTAAGGAAATTTTCCCCCGGTGATGAGGTTCTTTTGCTTATTCCTACTAAAGAAAATAAATTATTAATGTCTTGGCAGGGGCCATACACAGTGAGTAAGAAAATAACTGATGTTGATTATGCTATCAATATCAAAGGAAAATGCAAAATATTATCACATCAATATGTTAAAGGCTTATACTCAACGTCCTCCTGAATCGCAGGACATTTGGAATACTTTCACTGATCAAACTGTTCCTTCATCTTTTGCTGTAGTCCATTCAGAGGACACGGTTTCCTCTGTTCCTTTGCGGTTTACGTTACCTCCACTTAAATCTGTTGAATCTTGGAAAAATGTTTCCATTTCTGAGTCTTTAAATTCCTCTTTACAAGAACAAGTTCAAAACATTCTTAACTCCTTTGAAGATGTCTTAACTGAAGTGCCTGGTCGCACTGACTTGATTACACATAACATTGTCATTATCATCCAATTAAAATACGACCGTATCCAATCCCTCTTCATTACAAAGATCATGTAGAAAAAGAGATTAAGGAAATGCTCGACATGGGTACAATATCACCATCTTCCTCACCACATGCTTTTCCCATGGTCTTGGTTAAGAAACCAGATACATCATTGAGAATTTGTATCGACTTCAGAAAATTAAATAGCATAACCATTACTGATGCTGAACCAATGCCCATCTTAGAAGATCTTTTGCCTCAGCTATCACAGGCAACATATTTTAGTAAATTAGATCTATCAAAGTGATACTGGCAAATCCCTTTAGCAGATGAAGCCAAGCCATTAACAGCTTTTACCACACCACTTGGATTATTTCAGTGGAATTTTATGTGCTTTGGTCTTGTCAATGCACCTGCGACATTCATACGCATGATGCGAATCTTATTAGGAAACAAACATGACATCATCACCTACATAAGCGATATTTGTTTATTCCACTCGTCATGGAATGAACGTGTTCAGGGCTTACGTTCTTTATTACTTCTGTTACGATCGCACGGGTTGACAGTACGTCCATCAAAAGTTCAAATCGGTTTCCGAGAAATATCATTTTTGGGACATCGTATATGTCAGAATAAGTTAGATATTAAAATTCTATCAACTAAGAAAGAAGTGAGAAGTTTATTGGGCGTGATAAATTATTATCATAAATTCATCCCTAGCTTTGCCTCCCTATCTGCCCCATTGTCTGCCTTGACGTGCAAGGGTGCACCTTTGAAAATAAAATTGTCAGACAATGCCAATCGTTCATTGAATATAATTAAATCTGCCTTCTCCAAGCACCCCATTTTAACGATACCTGACGCCAGAAAACTGCTCTTCCTCAGAACAGACGCGTCGGGCACTGGCATCGGTGGCTGTTTGATGCAACTGTTGTACGACAAGCTTCACCCATGCATTTACATCAGCAGGAAGCTTCTTCCTGCAGAACTACGGTACGCAACTGGTCAGCGTGAATTGCTCGCTATCGTGTGGTCAATTTCAAAATTATCCAAGTATCTACTGGGTTACAAATTCATCCTCCAAACTGATCATGTGCCATTGACAGCACTTAAAACCAAGACTTACAAAAACCCGCGACTATACCGCTGGTTCCTTTTGTTGCAGGAGTTCCACTTCCATATATTCAACCGATTCGTGGGGCGACAAATGGCTGGTAGATCTGCTGTCCCGGTGGTCTGAAGACAGTGACTGATACTATACTGAAATCCCCGAATACACGACGTCTTGTTCGCAGTTATTCTTAAAAATCGGGAAAAGAAACAACGCGGATGTTCAGATTGACATACCAGTTACACGTACTGAACTCGTATCATTTTACGAGCTGATTGTCTCTTACTGGCTGCTACTATACCTGCCTCATCGACAGTGGACAAGACATTTAAAGAGTTGACATACTAATAAATTGCCCAGGATTTTTATAATAAAAAAAACATTAATATACTAAAAATATTAACATCATACCTGATATTGACATTTACTAACTTATACATAATATACAGGTGTCGCTGTGCATCCACAGAAATGACATACGACCTCACTCGCATATAATATATGATATGATACACAGTGAAGTCTACTTCCGGATAGAGGATGAACTTTAGGACTTTTCATTCATAATATTAGTGTATGTAGTTTATTATGTATACCTTTTATTAGGGACGTTTCGTTTATACCATTAGGGGCCGATTAATCGGTTTTAATCGAGATTAATCGGTGATTAATTTAATATTTTATCAAGTGTTCACCCGAGGCAAACGCTTGCGGGATGAGGGGGTAATGTTGAACGCGCATCATGGGGCGAAGCGATCTTGAAAAAATATATTTGGAAAGATCGCTGTGTGTCGTGAAACATTCTAAATCCACATATATAAAGCCTAACACATAAATTCAATAAAAGGGAAAGAAGAATGGTAAAGAACAGTGCTGTCACAATGACTGTACTCGAGATCCCCCTTTTTCTGCTTCGTCTGCATATTCTCACGCTTTCACGTTTACTAGTAAAGCCTACAGCAGCATACACGCGTTTCAACAAAACAATAAAACGTGTACTGCATTTCTAAGAAAACCTTGAGATACGCAAGCTGCGTAATGACCTAGATTAATATTCCATTAATTTCATTTTATACACTACGTTAACATAAACGAAAGGACAGATGGAATTAGGATAGAGAGAGGGAGGGCTGAAAGCAGGAACGCCGGCAACACTAACACGCGTCTCGCGATATACAATTAATGCCACCCCAAGCGTAAGGCATGAAGCACTAGCTTTTTTTTTCAAATAGACAGTGATAAAAAACACTACCCATACGAGAGTTAGGTTTAAAAACCTGTAAAATGCTTATTAGGAAACATGACATTCTACTGTTTTATGTCTAAACTCCTGACATTAGTCTGACAGTACAGCAGACACCATAAAGTTTGGAAGTGAGGAGGTGGTAACAGCACGACTATCCTAGAAGAAAATACATATTTTGAACGCCGCCACTTAGCTCCCTTAAAACTTATATATTTGGATTCCTTAGGACTTGCTGACAAAGAATATGTTAAGTGTTACGCAAATAGTCTAGGAATTAACAAATTATAGCCAAAAGAAAATAGTGAGCGTGTCAGACAACACCAAATAATAATCGCACAGTGGCATGTTTTGAAACCACCATTTTACAGGAAAAAGGTCACCATGTTAAATCCTATTTGATTGGATAGAAGTAAATGTAAGGCGAAACACGATTAGTCGGACTACAAATACTAATTTTTTGTTGTTAGGGGAAACGGTAGTAGGGGTACTTTTTTTTGAAAAGCTGTGTAAACATGGCCCGATTGGTTAGACCCGCCAATATAGTCAATTAGGAGCGTCAGTTCAGTGCCACATTTTAAAATAAACTTACTCAGAAACAGTGCGTTGAGAACCAGCTTATATTTTTTTCTAAATAAAAGCCTGGGACAGAGGCAGATCGGAATTTGTGCCATATTCATCGCCAGTCAACGTATTTGTGTATTATTTCCATGAATTGTGGTAAGCTTGACATATTTGATATATTTTTAATGAAAATTGAATGTAAATTGATAATTTATGTCTGTATATGTGCGTGGTTCAGTAGCAAACATGAGGCAAGGCCTAGATAGTGCTCCAACCTGAACAGGACGTGTCGGAGAAAAGTAAAACTGCATGGAATTGCCAAACAGTACACTGACACCTATCTTATTTACTAGAAAGAACTAACGCTGGAATTGCAGAGGCGTAGTAACCATTAGGGAGGAGTATACTGGTGTAAATTGATTCAGATGAAGCTAGCAGTTGGCCTACCGCTCTGAACTCAGTGTTTGTTATGTATTGTGTTCAGTGTGGAAATAGATTATAAATTAGTTCTGAAATAGGAGGTACAGCCTTCTTGTTTCAGGGACCGTGGTCCTAAGTTATTGAAGCAGCACCGGGTCTGAGTTTTGCTGAATCCAGAGGCTGACAGCATACTCCTTGGTCCAGATAGCGACCAGTGAGGTGTCTCCAGAACACAGTGAAGCAATCGAGCAGAGGAGTCTTTTCCTGCCGCCATCACGAAAGATAAGCTTCTGTGGCCAGAGCAGCTCAACATTATGTGCCCCCCCCCCTATAAAATTGACATTATATTAAACACAGAGGGACAATAAAATGTTTCAAATGACGGGAACTGTGAACTTTTCCCAATACTATTTCCACGATAATCAAACACTTGAAGTCATGATGACAAACAACAATCTAGCTTGAAAAACAAAACCAGTATTACCTCATAATACTACTTCACAACTTACACACATAGGATAATACTAATAAATTATGTCAATACAAAGATCATATTTATAAATTGTGATTACATTTGATTGTGATTCCTGGTTCACTGTGTAGTTGAATCAGGATATCTATTGTTGAAAGTAATTATTACATATATATTTGAAACTTTACACTTGACTCATTTAAGATAGTCTTATAGAGTGTTATATGTGTGTGAGTGTCACAGTGTTGTAAAGTGTTGTGGAATAAATTAAATTGTTTATCTGTCTGTTGTTGTTGTGAATTACACTTCATCATTTTCATAACCCTAGACATTCAACGTAGTCATCACAATATTCCAGAATAATTCTGACTGAGGTATAAATGTGGTAGCAAGTAAGGTTATCTGTAAAACACTACACCTATTAGATACAGATACCTTCACAGCTGATCTCAGTCAGTACACTAAGTCCCCTATAAATATTTATATCATCCCACTTTACCACATATATTGGGGTCTCGCTCCCGGGATATTGAACTTTCTCCTATTATATATATTGGGAATAATAAAAATGTAAAAGGTATCCTTGGGTGAAAATAAATAAGGTTGAGCTCTCAGTGCCTGTGGTTGTCCTTGGATATTTAGTTAGAGATTGAATTGTTTAGTTAGATATTGTTTACATTTACCTGTTAGAAAATGGCGGACCTGGCCAAATTTCGATCTGCTGCTGTGCAGACTGCAAAAGAGTTAGGAATGGAGGGACAAGTTATGATTGCTTATGTCACTACTGAATGTGACAAATTTATTGAACGTGAAGAAAGAAAATTTGAGGCTGAAAGAAGGTTAGAGGCTGAAAAAGAAATTAAGAGGTTGCAGATTGAGGCTGAGGCTAAGGCATTGGAGGCAGAAAGAAAGGAAAAAAGATTGACTGCCGAAAGGGAAGACAAAAGATTAGCTGCAGAAAGAGAAGCCGAGGAAAGAAGATTGGCTGCAGAGAGGGAAGCAGAAAAGGAGGAGAAGAGATTACAAAGGGAACATGAGTTACGACTAAGGGAGTTTGAGTTTCAAGGCCAGGCTCCTGAAAATGGTGCCTGTCCCTTTACCTCCGATGCTAATGCTAGTCAGGGAGCCTCAACCTCAGCTATGAACTTTCATTTAGATCATTTTGTTGAGAAAGACGATGATATTGAGAGCTATCTAAATAGATATGAACTATTAGCTACCACGTATGGGTTAGAGAGAGAAAGGTGGAGCTTAAAGTTATCTCAAGGGCTTCGTGGGGCAGCTTATGAAGTTTTTGCAAAAATGAGCAGAGGTGATCAAGAAAATTATGACATGCTAAAGCAGGCTCTTTTGTTAAGATATGAAAAGAACGCAGAATTTTATAGGAAAAAATTTAGGAATGCTAAACTACTGTCAGGTAACACCTATCACCAGTTCTCTGCACGGTTAGAGACATACTTGGAGAAATGGACTTCTCTGGGGAAAACCCAAGATCTTAAGGAAATGGTCCTTATAGAACAACTAAGAGAGTCCATGGCTCCAGACCTGAGAAAGTTTCTCATGGAACAAGGTGCAGAGAGACTGGGTGAGTTACTAAATGTTGCAGAAAGGTATCAAGCAGCTCAGGCAGAGGTATCAGGTAATAAAAAAGAAACAGGTAGAAAATTTTAAGGCACCACAGAACTTTAATAAATTTGATCCTAGAGATCAAAACAAAGGTAAGCACCAGTTTGATAGGCCACGGTATGACAATAAAAATAAAACCCCACAATTCGATGAAAGGAAATATGATGAAAGAAAATCTTTCAACCAAAACAGGAGGTGGTGTAAAAATTGTAAGATGAACAATCATGACACTGACCATTGTAGAAGGAAACCTCCTCATTGTGCTGCTATGACATCTGGAAAAAAGGTCAAACCTGCGGAACTACAGGAACCATACCATCCCCCAGTGTGTGAAGATGTAATCTATAATGGCGTCACCATAAGGTGTTTATATGATACAGGTTTAGATTATGATTCCGTTGTGAGTTCTCACCTGGTGCAGGCAGATCAATACACCACAGAAACAGTGGAGATTCAAACTGCAACCAAGGATGTAGCTACCATGACACTTTCCGTCGCCCGGATAAAGGTGAAAACGCGATATGTGGAAGGAATCATAAAAGCAGCAGTGATAAATGAGCCAATCTACCCTCTGATATTGGGGTGTAGATATGTCTTCTTGGGGAATCCCAAGAGACCTGTGATATTGGCAACAGTGCAGACCAGATCACAGTCTAAAAAGGAGGAGGATAATCCAATAAATACTCATCCAGATGAGATGAGGAAGGCACAGGCGGAGGATAAAACACTCAAGCCGTGTTTCAAGAAGTTGCCCAAATCTCATACACCTCCAGGCAAGGGAGAATTTTATATGAAGAACAAGCTGATTTATATGAAGGCTGGATCTGAATCCAATGGTCACGGACAGCTGGTCCTTCCCACTTCATATAGGACTAAAGTGTTGGAACTAGGGCATGCGATTCCCTTCAGTGGTCATATGGGGATCAGCGCAACAGGACAGCGTATAGCTTGTCACTATTTCTGGTCAGGGATAACTGAAGATATCAAAAGATATGTAAAATCCTGTCCAGAGTGCCAACGAGTAGCACCCAAGCATTGGACTGCACCAGCAACTCTGGGGGAAATGCCCATAGTGGGAACACCCTTTGAGAGAGTTGCCGTGGATCTTGTGGGACCTCTCACTCGAACTAAGAGGAGGAACAGCTACATTCCGACTCTGGTGGACACTTGTTCTATGTGGGGAGAGGCGGTAGCCCTGTCATCGATTGATTCTAAACATGTGGCCGAGGCATTACTCACAATTTTCACAAGGTTAGGCTTTCCCAATCAAATCTTGACTGATAATGGCTCTCAGTTCAAGGGGAAACTAACAGAAGAAGTTTTCAGGATCTTCCAGGCCAAACACTTCCATTGTAGTGTGTACCACCCCCAAGGGAACAGCCAAGTGGAAAGATTTAATGGCACGTTGATGTCGATCCTGAGAAAGTTGGCACACGAAAAACCAGATACATGGGACCAGTACCTTCACGCCGCCCTCTTTGCTTATCGGGAGGTACCCCATAGTTCAACTGGAATGGCCCCGGCAACATTATTATTTGGAAGGCCAATAAAAGGTCCACTTGAAGCGCTGTTAAAAACGTGGACTGATGAAAAGGCAGAGGAAAACATTACATCCTCATACCAATATGTGAATGAGCTGACCACTCGTTTAAAAACTGGCTGGAAACTTGCCAATGAAAATTTGAGACAAGCCAGGAAGAAACATGCTGCCTATTTCAACAGGAAAGCTAAAGACCGAGATTTGGCTGTGGGAGAGAAGGTACTGCTTCTTCTACCCGGTAGTCAGAATAAGTTACAAATTGGATGGCAAGGTCCATATACAGTTCTAGAGAAGGTGTCTAGAACCAATTATAAGATAGATAAGAAGGGGAAAGAAAAAATCTATCATGTGAATCTCCTGAAGAAATATTTGGAAAGAGAACATCAGAAAGAGACACACTTGTTGACCTTGTCCATTGCAATGGAGATGAAAAAGGAACCACTTTCATCATTTGAATATCCATTACACCCCTGTGAGACAGCGGCACAGGTGAAAATCAGTACACATTTAACTAAAAATCAGAAAGAGAGAGTGCGACAGGTTCTAGATAATCATACAGAGGTGCTCACAGACCGACCGGGGCATACAAACTTATTGGAATATGATATGAAACTGATAGACCCCACACCTGTCTGTATGAAACCCTATTCGATTCCTTTTGCTAAGGAGAAAGCTTTGAAGGAAGAGATAGACTATTTGTTGAAGGAAGGAATTATTTCACACAGTGAATCTTCGTATAGTTCCAGTGTGGTGCTCTTAAGGAAACCCTCTGGAGAACATAGACTCTGTATAGATTACAGGAGACTGAATGCTATCACAGAAGGACAGGTGGATCCATTGCCGAATACAAATCAGTTGTTTGCCAGGCTAAATAAAGCTAAATATTTCTCAAAAGTGGATCTGAGTAAAGGATACAATCAGATTCCAGTAAAGCCTGAGGTTAGACCGTACCTAGCTTTTAGTACCTCAGAGGGACACTATGAGTTTAACAGATTGCCATTTGGATTGAAGAATGCGCCTAGTGTCTTCTCTAGAATGATGAGAAAATTATTGGACCCTCTGAATAATCCATGCATCACAAATTTCATGGATGATATCCTTATAGCAACAGAAACATTTGAGGAACACATTGACTCTCTGAACATGCTGTTTAATCGACTTAGAGAAGCGAATTTAACAGCCCGACCAACCAAATGTTGCGTTGGATGTAAAGAATTAGAATTCTTGGGACACACAGTCCATCAGGGAAACATGACCCCTGACCCCAAGAATTTAGAGAAACTAAAGAAAGCCCCGAGACCACAAACCAAGAAAGACGTGAGATCCTTTGTCTCATTATGCGGTTTCTACCAAAAGTATATCAAAAACTTTAATTCCATATGTGCACCGTTAACTGATTTGACACGTAAAGGAAATCCAGATCGAATTACATGGACACCACAATGTGAATTAGCTTACCAGGAATTGAAGGAAAAGCTCACAAGCAAACCTATTTTGAAATTACCTGACTTAAGTCAAGAATTCATTGTAAGAACGGATGCCAGTAATATCGGGTTAGGTGCGACCCTGTTACAGAAATCAGATGCACTGGATGGGGAATTAAGCCCAGTGGCATATGCTAGCAGAAAGTTGAATAAAGCTGAAATCAATTACTCAACTAGCGAAAAAGAATGTCTTGCAGTAATATGGGCGATAAAGAAATTCAATATTTATCTGTATGGGAAGGCATTTAAGTTGCAAACGGATCACAAACCTTGTCGTTTCTAGCGCAGGCTAGACATGAAAATTCTAGGTTACTCAGATGGTCCTTACGTATGCAGCCATTTGAGTTTAGCAAAAAGTATATATCTGGTAAGACAAATCTGGGAGCGGAGTTTTTAAGCCGCCATCCGTGTGATGAGAATCACCGTAAGCCCCAGAAATAATAATAAATTTCTCTATGTGTATATAGAATTATAGACTGACATATAACGTCTGTTTTAAGAGGGGAGAATTTGTCGTGAAACATTCTAAATCCACATATATAAATTAAAAGGTAAATGTAAAGCCTAACACATAAATTCAATAAAAGGGAAAGAAGAATGGTAAAGAACAGTGCTGTCACAATGACTGTACTCGAGATCCCCCTTTTTCTGCTTCGTCTGCATATTCTCACGCTTTCACGTTTACTAGTAAAGCCTACAGCAGCATACACGCGTTTCAACAAAACAATAAAACGTGTACTGCATTTCTAAGAAAACCTTGAGATACGCAAACTGCGTAATGACCTAGATTAATATTCCATTAATTTCATTTTATACACTACGTTAACATAAACGAAAGGACAGATGGAATTAGGATAGAGAGAGGGAGGGCTGAAAGCAGGAACGCCGGCAACACTAACACGCGTCTCGCGATATACAATTAATGCCACCCCAAGCGTAAGGCATGAAGCACTAGCTTTTTTTCAAATAGACAGTGATAAAAAACACTACCCATACGAGAGTTAGGTTTAAAAACCTGTAAAATGCTTATTAGGAAACATGACATTCTACTGTTTTATGTCTAAACTCCTGACATTAGTCTGACAGTACAGCAGACACCATAAAGTTTGGAAGTGAGGAGGTGGTAACAGCACGACTATCCTAGAAGAAAATACATATTTTGAACGCCGCCACTTAGCTCCCTTAAAACTTATATATTTGGGTTCCTTAGGACTTGCTGACAAAGAATATGTTAAGTGTTACGCAAATAGTCTAGGAATTAACAAATTATAGCCAAAAGAAAATAGTGAGGGTGTCAGACAACACCAAATAATAATCGCACAGTGGCATGTTTTGAAACCA
This sequence comes from Oreohelix idahoensis, assembly GCA_024509875.1. Taxonomy (NCBI): domain Eukaryota; kingdom Metazoa; phylum Mollusca; class Gastropoda; order Stylommatophora; family Oreohelicidae; genus Oreohelix; species Oreohelix idahoensis. The sequence continues at coordinate 21,480 of JAMPIV010010609.1, forward strand.
CCATTTTACGGGAAATAGGCCACCATGTTAAATCCTATTTGATTGGATAGAAGTAAATGTAAGGCGAAACACGATTAGTCGGACTACAAATACTAATTTTTTGTTGTTAGGGGAAACGGTAGTAGGGGTACTTTTTTTTGAAAAGCTGTGTAAACATGGCCCGATTGGTTAGACCCGCCAATATAGTCAATTAGGAGCGTCAGTTCAGTGCCACATTTTAAAATAAACTTACTCAGAAACAGTGCGTTGAGAACCAGCTTATATTTTTTTCTAAATAAAAGCCTGGGACAGAGGCAGATCGGAATTTGTGCCATATTCATCGCCAGTCAACGTATTTGTGTATTATTTCCATGAATTGTGGTAAGCTTGACATATTTGATATCTTTTTAATGAAAATTGAATGTAAATTGATAATTTATGTCTGTATATGTGCGTGGTTCAGTAGCAAACATGAGGCAAGGCCTAGATAGTGCTCCAACCTGAACAGGACGTGTCGGAGAAAAGTAAAACTGCATGGAATTGCCAAACAGTACACTGACACCTATCTTATTGACTAGAAGGAACTAATGCTGGAATTGCAGAGGCGTAGTAACCATTAGGGAGGAGTATACTGGCGTAAATTGTTTCAGATGAAGCTAGCAGTTGGCCTACCGCTCTGAACTCAGTGTTTGTTATTTATTGTATTCAGTGTGGAAATAGATTATAAATTAGTTCTGAAATAGGAGGTACAACCTTCTTGTTTCAGGGACCGTGGTCCTAAGTTATTGAAGCAGCACCTGGTCTGAGTTTTGCTGAATCCAGAGGCTGACAGCATACTCCTTGGTCCAGATAGCGACCAGTGAGGTGTCTCCAGAACACAGTGAAGCAATCGAGCAGAGGAGTCTTTTCCTGCCGCCATCACGAAAGATAAGCTTCTGTGGCCAGAGCAGCTCAACATTAGGTGCCCCCCCCCCCCCTATAAAATTGACATTATATTAAACACAGAGGGACAATAAATTGTTTCAAATGACAGGAACTGTGAACTTTTCCCAATACTATTTCCACGATAATCAAACATTTGAAGTCATGATGACAAACAACAATCTAGCTTGAAAAACAAAACCAGTATTACCTCATAATACTACTTCACAACTTACACACATAGGATAATACTAATAAATTATGTCAATACAAAGATCATATTTATAAATTGTGATTACATTTGATTGTGATTCCTGGTTAATTGTGTAGTTGAATCAGGATATCTATTGTTAAAAGTAATTATTACATATATATTTGAAACTTTACACTTGACTCATTTAAGATAGTCTTATAGAGTGTTATATGTGTGTGAGTGTCACAGTGTTGTAAAGTGTTGTGGAATAAATTAAATTGTTTATCTGTCTATTGTTGTTGTGAATTACACTTCATCATTTTCATAACCCTAGACATTCAACGTAGCCATCACAATATTCCAGAATAATTCTGACTGAGGTATAAATGTGGTAGCAAGTAAGGTTATCTGTCAAACACTACACCTATTAGATACAGATACCTTCACAGCTGATCTCAGTCAGTACACTAAGTCCCCTATAAATATTTATATCATCCCACTTTACCACACTGTGCACCAATTTGTGTCTCACCAAAACACAAAAACTGTAGTCATTGACTATGACTAAGCACGGTAGCGAAGCATGACGAAAAAGGTCCATAGTTATATTTTGAGTATTGAACAGTGTCGGCTTGTGTGGTAAAGTCCATTGACTAGGTGTAGAGAATTCTACTTATATAATATATTGAAGAGTCTAGATTTTGAATAATAAATCAAGTGAGATTATAATTCAGTATGGGACAAACACATTTCTTCAGGATATATGTAATCCACGGAAGTATGGATTGAGCGACATTTCAAGGTTAGCATAACCTGCATATAAAGCTATGAACATTTAAGGAATATATGTAATTGCCGACTAAAAGAAAGTGTGCACGAAGGCACCGAATTTTAATAAGATGGACATTGATGGAAAGTATAATGTGCCAAGAGGGATTGGAAAGAATAAAGCAAATGGACGAAATTATTAATATGCTATAAAAGCACGAAGATTTTATTCTTAATAGGATGAAGAATGTTTACAGATGTGTGGAATTATTTATAAATAAAATATCGAAGGAAGGAATCGATATTCAATTGAAGATGTCAAAATGTGAAGATGTCAAATTATGTTAGAGCAGTGTTTCGCTCAAGATAGTTTTGTAGTAAAATAAAAATGAAAGTCTTTAAAACCAGAAGTCTTCAAAGAATCTTTCAAAGTTTCGGATTCTGTATTGTAATATTCAACAATTAACAGTTTATTCCAGCGAGTCAAAGAATACGACTATAAATATGTATAAGAACGATTACCCAGAAAAGTTCTGGCCAGTTTTTGTGGCAATACATCTACAAATAGAAAAACCCTAGACAACATACAGACATCGGTACATATACCAATTTATAGTTGATTTAGTCGTTTGGAGTGAACTGCACCCGTATGTTTTAGTCATTTTAAATACATATAACAGAGTTATTTAAGTAATATTTTACTGATTTTAATCAGCTGAGGGCTCGAACGAACGAACGAACGAACTTTATTTTCAAAGGGTTAAGAATTGGGCACGCAGGCCCGTCTGACATTCTGCCCTTCCTCTCTCTTTCATCATGTATACTATATCCTTTCATCTTCAAAACTAGCAAAATTCTTCCTCCTCATGAAGGTCAGTGAAGATAGATGGATTCTATCTGTCAAAGTGCTTGTTTTCTTAAATTCATATGAGGCTCCCTAGACTTAAAGTACTATTCTTCAATTCGCATCTCAAGAAACGAGGAGGCAGAACAACTTGCTAAGGATGGAAGTGCCTTAAACAAAATGATATAGAGACAACTTACGCAATGTCAAAACTACTGTAAAGGCTACATTAAAGTCCAAATGGGAAACAGAGCACCTGGGCCATTTGAAAAATGATGCTTGTCATCAACTGTTCAGGAAAGAACATGTCATCATTTTTAGGCAACGCACTGGACATAACAGATTGAGATACCATCTATACCCCAAATATAAAATTGGTGCAACAGATCTCTGCACCTACGGTACCAGCCCGATGACAGTCGAACACCTGCTGCAGTACTGCCCAACCTACAGTAATGAACGGAGCAGATGATGGCAACAACCCACTTCTGTCAACGAAAAACTGTTTAAAGATGTCAGGAACCTTGAGTTGACTACTGCCTTTATTAGAGTCATAAATGTGGAAGTCTGAAGGCGAACGAAGAAGAAGAAGAAGAATTCGCATCTCTGCCAAGAGTAATTTTGAGCTAAAGGTACTCGTATAAAGCTTTGACGACCCTCAGTAGATACTTTGAAATGTGGCTACTGTTGGACCATTACTGCAGAGTAAGGGAAGTAAATCGAAGAAGACGCTGGCGATGGATAGAACACACATTGAGGAAACCTGTTGATATCATTACAATGAAGTCCTTGTTCTGGAATCCACAGGGAAAGAGAGGCAGAGGTAGATCAAAAAACACATGGAGAAGAGAACTGGAAACAGAGGTGAAAATGATGAGTAAAACATGGAAAGAACTTGAGCGGATGGGACAGGACAGGAATACTTGGCATGTGTTTGTTGAAGGCCTATGCTCCTTGCTCAGCTAAAGGGTATTGATTGATTGATTGATGGATATCTTATAATTCGTTAGCTCGTTCAAGCCCCCAACTGAGTTAATTCAGCGAAATTCCACTTATTATTATTGTAAAGGTCTTTTTTTGTATTTTTAAGAAATGGTCTAAGACATATGGTTGTAGTATATTCAAAATGATTAAATCATCGTTAGATTTGTCTTTATACAAGTAACTAATTTAATAATCAATTATGTTTTCCCCGTTATAAAAATGAATAATTCCTTATAGAAAAAGTTATCATCACTGGGTGATGTTATGACGTTAAAATAGGATAGTTCACTTGGCAGCTTTTATGTTTCTACTTAGCTGCTAATGAGATTGTCTGTTATGCTACAGATGATGTTTGGTTCTTTGCAGATATAACTGAATCACACTCGTCACTGGTCACGTTTGAAAATTGTAGCACGTTCCAAGAAGTGACAGGGAGTAACTACCAAGCTGGTCGGACGTCTCTAAGACCAGTCTCATGATGGTTCTAGCGTCGACTTCAGGCCACTTATACCCTCACTTGTTCCAGAGATAGTACCCTCAACTGGTACCATCAATTAGTGTCACAAAAGAAGAGAACAAATACTTTCTTGAGTATTGTGTTTTCCTGAAACACACTCATATCCCCGATCTAACCCCCCCCAACTCATACCCCCCCTATCCCCCCCCCCCCCCCCCCCCCATTTTTTTCCTTTTCATTTCAAAATCATATATACCTCAGAACTTTTACCCTCGCTGATAATTAACATTAATCCCATTGGGGGGAAAAACATTCATTACATTTAGGCTGAATATATGTATATTGACCTTTACATTGGATGAAAAGGTTAATAATATAAATTGAATAGGTTTACCTTTACATCTACAATGTTTGAAAATGTTAGCAATATAGATTAAGTATGCTTATATTTACATGTACACTGGTTTAAAATATTAATAATATAGATTAAATACATCACTTCTTTCATCTTTCACTCCCTGCTCCATATGGCACTTAGGGCTACCTCTTCTTTTGGTTCTCTGTAAGAAACTCGCAATAAAGCTGTCACCAGCCCTGGCAGTTGTGGTTGATTAAATCATCACTCTATATGTTGAGATTGCGAATGACTTGGATATCCACTAGCAATTTTCACATATTGGTATTCACATGCCAATATATACATAAAAGTTCACACGTTAATAATGAAAAATATAGAATTTGAAAAGTACAACTTACGCCAGTCTTTATGCTCACAGTCTGCAGGCTCAGAGAAATAGTTTAAGGCAGCTTGACGATGCCTCTAACACGTGGTCTGGGGTGTTGTTATTTTAGCAATAAGTTCCTACTTTGCATTGTGTTAGTTTTCTCAGATTCCGGTTTTCTGTGTTAAAATGGTAGTTATCCTGGGCTCTAAGTCCTCAAAATGCTCAATCAAGGTCCGGTCTGATAATTATAATCTGCTGCTATTCTTAACTCTGGCAACATGTGGTCGTCTTCTTGACGCGAGGTGAATTTTCACAGTGTTCTAAACTGACTAGAGTGTTAGGCTATATTCCCCCTTTCGTTCTGGGCACGTTAGTCTTTACTATTAGACAAGGTTCCAATCGGAAATTTTGATATGCCCACAATCCGCCCACCCCCCCCCCCCCCCCAATAGTTTCAAACATGCGTGTGGCAGGATGAGTTTATTTAAAACATGTCCTCATAGGAGTGTTAAAGAAAATGTCACGTTTCCCAAATATGGACGTGAAACCGCCAAATATTCTCGTCAGTGATTACAAATAACTTCTTACTTTTATCTAAATATGTTCGTAATACGTCGTACAGGAAGCGATTATGTCATGTCGAGTCTGCAGAATGCTTGCCAGCAGGTCGATCATTTATCGCCTGGCATTACAGGGTAAACGCAATTCGTCGTATTACCATCTGATTTTTCGTGTGAAACAGGCGGTCTGGTATACGAGAATATTTATCACAGGATTGTCAATTAATTTAAGGTACCTAACTGAAGCTTCATTAAGAAAGGCAGTCACTGTATCAGACTCTCGATGCATGCTTCGAAAGATTCAAAATGGAAAACATTCATAGAAGCTTCGAATCTGCAGAAGTAGGTGTGGATCTAGTGTCCTGGTCATGCAGGGGTACGCAGTAATGAAACAGTTCACATACTAGCATCAAGAGCACCCACAGTTAGGATACTAGATATTGATAATGGAGAGATAGTGAGAACAATTAATGATCGGCTGCTGGAGAATGACACTGCAATAGATGAATCATTAACGTTAAGACTGTTGATGTCTTAACAGCTGCAGCTGGGGAGCCGCGGTAGCATAGTGGTTAGTGCACTGGCTTCCTAGCTCAATGGTCTATGGTTCGATCCCCAGATGATGTAGGATATTTTTTGGCCGCAAACGGCTCCTGGGTCGACCCAGCCCAACTGGGTACCAGAGCAACTCTTGGAAGGTTAAGGCGGCCGGCGTGATGCTGACCACATCACCCCTAGTGTGCCGATGGTCAAGAAAATATGGGCCTAACACCATATTCCCAATATGCCTCAATGGGCGTGTAACGTGATCCTTTTTTAAGACAGTTGGAATTGGGCATCAAACGTGAGGCTAGCAGAGATGGTCATATGAGAGAATACATCAGTCATGTATACAACGAGTGAGGTCGCCCAGACGCCTAATCGCATTATTTGCCACATTTGTTTACGACAGTTTCTTATTTTTCTGAGGACACGATGCCAGTGTTCTCAGTGACAAAATGTGTGTATTTCAAGAAACCAGGTACTTTGAACATTATGAGTCCTATGACTAGTGTTGAGGTACAGTATGCTGAAATGTTAGCGAATAGAAGATAGAATTGATTAATTTACATCCCTGGCGGTGAGGCCAATTTCCTTAAGATACACCAAGCAGAACATAAAGAAATGATCAGAGCATAAGAGAGACAAATGCATATACATGAAGAATAAGATGGCAGATAACATTTTGACAACAGTGTTTCTCATGCTATTACCTCAATAACCACTAGAGACAGTTATGATAATTGAAGCAGAGAGCGAGAGAGAGAGAGAGAGAGAGAGAGACAGAGATAGTGCCACTGAAGTTTTACCTACTGAATCTTGTTGTACAAGTCTGCCAACTTCAAGTGGAAGGTTGGGCATATTATATTTTACATTTTGATGACTTATTTAAATAAAGTTCGACGTTGATAATTTACTGCTGTCAGCGTGAAATCATTCATCAACTGTTGGTATGAGAAACGTTATTGCCGGAGAGAAAGAAGTTTCTTATCACCATACAACAAACTGCCTACTGCTAGGGTAGAGATTATACATATACGATAAACCAAAAAATAGAAGTAGGAAATAATAGACAAACCATCATCAACAGCCACATATATACTCATTTGCGTACGTGACCAGTCTGTCATCGGTCACACAATGATGTCAGTTCTGTTCAACAATAAAACAACTGACAAAGATGGAGTTTAAGACAATTATAACCTCATATGAATAAAAAAAGACAATAACATTTTTTCACTGCATTGGGAAGTATAAGAAAATCAGGAAAAGTGAAGTTTACTACAGTAATCACCATCATCAGGTGCCATCTTCACATCGAAGTTCGGCTTCAGTGGATCTCAAACGTCTTCTGTCTCTTCTCTTAATGGTGCACGTTGATAGTTAGCTGTATAACTACTGTCTCTTGTCTTGGTGGTGCACTTTGATAGTTAGCTGTATAACTTCTGTCTCTTGTCTTGATGGTGCACTTTGATAGTTAGCTGTATAACTTCTGTCTCTTGTCTTGATGGTGCACTTTGATAGTTAGCTGTACAACTTCGGTCTCGACCATTATTTATCTTATAATTATTAGGTTTTCTGGGACCTTGTTGAGCTCTTTTTTGGTCCTGGTTAGCTAGTGGTAGGTGTACCAGGGTACTAGCATCGTGAACGCGAATATTCCATATTAAATGATAAAAGAGCTGTTCAACAAACTTCAACGAGTGGTAGGCAAATTGGCCAATACTTTACTGTACTCAACTCGTTGGTAAAAGTTCATATGATTTATTGACGTGGTACAGCAGACGTTCAACAAAGACGATACATAGTTTAATGTGGACGATCAACAATTATGCATGGTAGTAATACAATGTACAGTTTTTGATAATAATTTATAGATCCCTGCAGATCCATTACAAACAAAGTCCTTTTCTACTCAAGTGATTGGAGTTCACTATCTGTTACTATCTGTGGGATATTAAGGCAATGTCCGTTGACCTTCTTAAAGGACATCTGACATAGTAAACAGCTTCATACTGATGAATGACGTTTCCATATAAAACTTGTCTTAATCCAAGACTTCCTCATTACAATACTTTACACAGTTGATAAGATCCATACTATCATACATGAAAATACAAATAGGTTAGAGACTTACTTTGGCTAACCTCTCTGCAATATGCCAAAAACCTTGACGTTGGCATTACGAAATATAAATGTTCAAAATACAATCAAATACATTCTTCGCTCGTAGGTATTTCCACTACGATCAATCTAAGTGAGGCTAAGATCTCTACTGTTCCATTCTAGAAACCCAGCAAATATGGATTCCCGCTAGACTCCAGTGATGAGTAGCCATATCACTTAATCATCAACATATTAACAAAATGAGGGCTCAAGAAAGTTACATATCGAACTGGATGTTGGCTTCTACCTGAAGACCAACTATCCTCCATTAACAATTCTTCCACAGAATTGTAAAGAATCAAATATCAACACACGGACAGTATGTCCGACTTGCCCTTACAAGATCCTGACGTCATACCCCTCTAAACTAGGTAACCCGTGCGCAAAGAGCAACTCACGCTCTGCATTGTGCACGCCCGTGCGTGAATAAATCGAACGCACAAATAATATAACTATATCAAGACTGGTGCGTAGACTTTCAATACTGGCAGGACCATAGACTGCCCATTATGTAAAAAAGCACGCAACAGCTCCCTTATCACCGGCCCTTAAAAAAAATTAATTATATTAATTTTTTTTGAACTAAGTACCCAAGAGAGGTGAGTCAAAACTACATCGACATCTATGAACATAAATCAAAGTCATAATATTATACAATATTAAGAAAAAGAATATTAAATGGAAATCAATATAACTAAATGAAAGTATGCATTAAAGCACACATCCACAATCGACCTACTTTGGAACGATCTGGTGAAATTCGAAGTAAAAGAAAGTTGGAAATGAAAACCAAAAGGATGATAAAAACATTCAACTAAATTTTCAAAAAACCAGAAACATATGATTTCAAATGAAAAATGAAAAACAACGATGATGGTAATCAATGACAAGGGAATCAAAAAACCGCAAAATGAAAATAAAACATGCAAAGTGCAACAAAGCATAATTAAACACGCTAAGAAGCAACACCCTTAATGTTTCTAACATTAGTAAGGTGGACTAGTTATCTAAAAGTTGAAAGATCATGTGCCATGAGAAGTAAATATAAGTGCAGAGAGACACTTACAACTATTAAAGTTAGTTAATGTGCACTCTATAATTACTTAAGTAGCTTACATTGATTCCTTCTAATTAATAAAGTTCTTAACTACAAATAAATCACTAATTACTAATTTATTTAAGTAATAGCAATTTTACTCAGTGTTACTGTTCCACTAAGACTAGTTAGTAATCGACGAGAATATGTTCTTACTGTTCCATACACGATGAAAAGATATTCTCTAACACAATATGTAGTGTAATATGTTCCATAAGAATACTGACTATCCATTTATCACTATTAACAATGTTTCCGTACTAATAAAATGTTACTACACAAGAAGTTATGTTATAATCCAAAAAATTAAGTATATCCTGGACTTATGCTGGTACGAATAATTCAGTTCCATACGAAGTATGTATAGAGGTTCAATAAATGATACCGTACAAAGTTCCTCATATTATATCTGTCCGATTATCTGAGAGGACGTTTCAATATCTGGAAGTGGTTTAGGTTCGACAAGTTCGCTTGGGCATCTTGACAAACAGTCAGCAAACACATTTTTCACTCCAGGAATTGAACGAATTTCAAAGCTATATGGCTGGAGAGCTATCGCATATCTTGTGGACTTTGAAGATTTAACGTCCTTAGTGTTCAGTGCTGTGAGAGCTTTTTGGTCAGTTTCCACTACAAAGTGTGAGCCCAATAAGTATCGTTCCAGTTTGGTTATTGACCAAACTAAAGCAAGCAACTCCTTGTCAAGAACGGAGTATTTCATTTCGCTCGTCGTCAATTTTCTCGAAACGTACATGACTGGAAACAAGGTGCCTGTATATTCTTGCATCAACACTGCAGCAATGGCGTAAGAAGATGCGTCACTACGAAGAATAAAGGTGAGATCTTTGTTAGGCAACCTCAAAACAGGAGCATTTGAAAAAAAAAATTTTATAGAATCCAACGCGATTTGATGTTCGATAGACCAATGTATCACGTTAGCTGTCCCTTTTCTCAGCAAAGAAGAAAAAGGAGCAGTTATAGTAGACAAATGAGGAATAAACTTAGAATATAACTGTATTAGTCCTAAAAGAGATCTAACTTGTTTTTTTGTCTTAGGTGCTGAGATGTTTAAAATCTTAGAGACATTACTGTCCTCTGTGTACATCAAACCATGACCTATACGATGACCTAGAAAGGAGATGTCATGAAAACCGACAAATGCCTTTGAAGGTTTCGCTGTTAAGTTATAATCCCGTAAAGTAGAAAGTAAAGCTTTTAATCCCTGAATATGTTCATCCCAAGAGTTACTGAAAAGACAGATGTCATCTATGTAAGTAATGACATCGGGACGATGAGACAGTACGCGGCGCATCATGCGTACAAAGGTAGCTGGCGCATTTACTAATCCAAATGGCATAAAATTCCATTGGAATAGGCCCGTGGTGTCGAGAAAGCGGTGAATGGCTCTGCTTTAGGTGTGAGTGGCACTTGCCAGTAGCCCTTAGAGAGGTCAATTTTCGAAAAGAATGTAGAATGAGCTAATTTCACCAATAAGTCTTCTAAGAGAGGTAAAGGTTCCGCATCGAATTTTGTAACTTTGTTTAATTTCCTGTAATCTACGCAAAGACGAATATTGTTGTCTTTCTTCCTAATGATCACCATAGATGAAGAGTATGGTGATGAAGATGGTTCAATTATATTTAATTGAAGCATCTCATCCAATTCCTTATCAACCTTATCACGAAAGTGTAAAGGAATAGGATATGGGCGAACTCGAATAGGCGTATCGTCAGTCAGAATAATATCATGTTGGATAACTGACGTATGACCTGGAATGTCAGTGAGGACATCCTCATACGAGTGTAGAATATTAGAGACTTGCTGACGTTGATCAGCTGAAAGAGTAGATGAGATAGTAACATCATTCAAATTCTCAGTGGAATGAAGTGGTACAACTGGTATTGGCAGTTGTACATCATCGAAAGAAGATTCTTCTTCTTGGATGACTGACAAACTATAGTAGTGTTGAATAGGAGGTGTAGGACCGTCAGTTGCTTGGAACACTGACTGTAGATAATCAGGACGTGAGTAATACTCCTTCAACATGTTAATGTGGAAGGTTTTATGTTTACCATTAATATCAACGATGTAGTCGACATCGGATATTCTTGAGATGATCCTGAAAGGACCTCTCCAAGTAATTAATAGACGATTGTTATGAGCAGGTAGTAAAATAAAAGCTTCGTCACCAGGGAGAAGCTGGCGAAGACGTCTATACATGTTTGCAAATAGACGAGCTTTTTCTTTGGCTTGTTTGGATGATGCAGTAGCTAGTCTACAAGCATCTATGATTCTCTTTCTCAAAGAGATCACATACTCATACGAGGAATGAGTTTCCTCTTCAATATTCTCTTCAACCAATAAGTCGTGGATTAACGACATCGGTCCACGTGGTTGCATGCCAAAAACAAGCTGGAATGGAGAAAAACCTGTGGCTTGATTTTGCACTTCGCGATACGCAAAGAGAGCAGCGGGTAGGACCCGGTCCCAATTCTGAGGGTGATCTTGAGTCATCTTACCCAATAACTGCTTGAGTGTCCTATTTTGACGCTCAATTAACCCATTGGACATGGCATGGTAAATTGAGCTAAGAGATCTGTCTATACATAATGTCTTCATAACTTGCCACATGGATTCAGAAATGAACTGGACACCATGATCCGATAAGATCTTCCGCGGAAAACCTATGCGTGAGAAGATCAACATCAACGCCTCTGCTACACTGGCAGATGAAGTGTTCTTCAGAGGGATGGCCTCAGGCGAACGAGTACACATATCAATGCAAGTAAGGATATGCGTATTCTCTCTGGCAGATGGTAGCATCGGACCAATAATGTCAATAGCCATTTTGTCAAATGGTCTAATCGGGATGTCCGCAGCTTGAATAGGAGCCGCATGAAATGGACCCCGTACTTTAACCTCCTGGCATATCAAACATGAACGACAATAGAGAGTAACATCTCTATGAACGCCCGGCCAGTAGAATGCAGAAAGCACTCTGGATTTGGTACGCGAAAAACCCATATGGCCTGCGCATTGCGAGTCGTGAGCATGTCGCAATATCCGAGATCTCATAGAAGACGGGACTAGAATCTGAGAACATAAGGATGAATCCTTTTCCCGTATCAATCTAACTAAAATCCCATTTTTAAGAATAAAGTCATGTCTAGATTTTGCAAGTTTGTTGCTGGTATTCTTTTTGTTCACATACTGAAAATGTTTTTTTAAAGAATCATCATTCTTTTGTAACGTTGCAAACAACTTCCGTGAAATAGGAGCATCGTCATCACAAGTGGTATGAACTGTAGGTTCAGCAGGTGTATCATGCGACAGAACAGTAGCTTGCCCTCTGGTCACTACTGCATTTGCAGCCTGAATATGTCGCTCTTCCCATGCAGTAATTTGCTGAGGGGTATACTCTGTTATACCATGTATGCGACCTAGGATGACATCACAAATTGGGTTTGGAAGAAGACAGGCGTGGATCTTTCCTAAAAGAAAGTCGTTTTTACATCAATAATAGCTGTGGGAAACATTTCCACCGTGCCTCCAAACGTAACACATTTCACAACATTGCCTGTAGCGCAACATGGGTTGATCAGCGAAGTCCGTACACCGACTGTGCTACAACCTGAATCAAATAAAAGAGAGCATGGAATGGAATTTACATATCCTCTGTTAAACTTAAGAGAACCCTGTCCCTGGTGTACTGACGCAGAAGTGGCCGTGCAGACCGCAGGTAGACTAGGCAAAATATGTCCGCAACGCAGCGTCGTGATCGCCTTGGGCTGGAAAAGAGTCGAGCATTCTGGACAAGCTTTTACCTGATTACAATCAAGAGAACAAGACATGGCATTATGAGTATCAGCACCTTTACCCTGTTCATTGTTAGCCTGTGTATCACTTAAAGCGACATTAGAATGTCTACGTGTATTGCTCGAAGATCTATCTCTTCGTCGCGATCGATTATGATTATTGGCATTAAAATTGCTACAATTATCATTTCTGCTTGAGTTAAAATCTGGAGGAGTACGCCAATTATTGTAATTAACATTGTGATGTTGGCTAAATGACTTATTCCAAGAACCTTGTCTATTTTGTGGAACCTGAGATTTTGATCACCAGTTTTGTTTATTATAATTTCCTTGATTATATTTAAAATTATTGTTACCAAAATCTCGCGATCTATGAGATTAGTTCCAAGAAACATTAAATGGAGCAGATTGTTGAAATTGCTTCCCCTTATAAAAATTACCATTGTTGAAATTGTCATTATTTCCCTTATTGAAGTATCTGTCGTTACTCAATGAACGATGGCGTGGAAAATTATTTTGTTGTATGGCAAAAGCAACCGGCAATTCACTTTTAATCTGTGCATTACTTTGATCCATGGATGGGTGAGCAGTGCAGAAATTGTTAGAATGTTCTTCTAGATCTTTCATAGATAAAGGTTTCCGTTCGTGCAAAAACGCAAGAAATGCTGGATTTACTGACGATAGCACCTTATCGCGCAGCAGTAAATCGAAAAGACCTTCATACGACTTTTCTATCTTGGACAATTCGATCCATCTTTCCAAGGTTAGCCGTATTTGGGAAAGAAAATCACTAAAGTTCTTTCCTGACTGCGGTAGCAACGTTCGAAAACGCAATCTGTATTCATTTTCCGTCATTTGGAATTTCCTAAGAAGAGCAGCTCTAAGAGCGTCATAATCATTCTTTTCATTTGTACTAGTAGTATGATAAACTGCCAAAGCATCCCCTGTAAGTAATCTGGATAAATAAGTACAATATAGTGCTTTATCCACATTATAAGACCTACAAGTGGCCTCAAATCTATCTAAAAAGAATATTACGTCGTCAGACGGGGGATTAAATTTAGGTAATTTTAGGTGAACTTCCTTAAAATTATCATGTCTGGATGAAGATTGGCCATCAAAAGTTCTCTGAGAATTAGCTTCTTGAGTTAATCTAATTCTATCATATTCTGCCTCTGCTAATTTCAGATCATGCTGTCGTTTCCTTTCATTTTCCTCAGCTTCAAGTTGAAATTTCTTTGCATTTTCCTGAGCTATAAATTTTCTCTCTTCCATCTCTCTTTGCTTATTTTCCATTTCAATTCTAAGTAGCCTTTCTTTTTCTCCAGCATCCCTTTGTTTATTTTCCATTTCAATTTTAAGTAGCCTTTCTTTTTCTGCATCATCCCTTTGCTTATTTTCCATTTCAATTTTAAGTAGTCTGTCTTTTTCTGCAGCTTCAAATCTAAATTTTTCTTCAGCCTCCAATCTTTTCTGTTCTGACTCACGCTGAAATCGTTTCTCTTCTAATTCAGCGGCTAATTTCATTTTTTTCTCATTTTCCTCAGCCTCAAATTTCAAATTTTCATTTCTCAGCTTCTAATCTTTGAGCTTCCAACCTTTGAGATTCTTTATATTCCGTCATAGCGAATTGTCTTACCTCTTCAGGAGGTATCTGAAGAGCTTTTACTTGTTTAATGAAATAATCTAGTGAATACATTATGCTTTATAAGTAGTCACAATACTCTTGCTTTCTAAAAAATGATAATTAATTAATGTAGATTAATTATCCTTGTTACTATACCAAGTGGTCTTCGTTCCTGTCCTAGAACGGTTAATTATTATTATATAATTGACAAATATATTAATAATCAATAAAGTAATTTATGCAATGAAATGTTATGAAAGCAACAACGTAATAGACAATAGAAACAATACTGACAAGACGAAATAATCAAAAGACAATTGAAAACAGTCGCACAAATCAAATAAAATAAAAATGTGAAACTAAAATAGGATGTCGTAAAGAATTATGATGATAACTGCGATAAGATAATTAAACAAGACAATTGACAAGACAGTGTATAAACATAGGTTTTGTAAAAAACTCAACGATAGTTAGGTGACAATGGACAATAATCACAAAAAAATACATCATAAAACTAAAGTACGAATAAAAATAACTACGAAAACTACAATTTAAAACTTGACGCTACAGCTAAACAGATAGGTGTCACAGACCACCAGACACAGTGGACCTAGAATCCTTCTACACTCACGTGTAGGAACATTCCACTGAGGGAAGTCTGCAAATAAATTCCTAAAGAACACTTACAACGGACCTGTGGTGAAACTGGTATGTTTCCGAAGTAAGCCGCCGTACCCAACCTCCCACGATAAACATAAAACATAGAACGAGCAGCACACAAGAATATAAGTGGACATATCTGAGAATAGGCATAGCCAAACGCAATACAGTGTAAAACGATACCACGTTTTATACTTATCTCGGCTGACAAAAAAAATATGCCTCGTCTCTGTAGATGTACGTTTGAGAATTCGAAATACTTCTTCTTGAGTACTTGAATAATGCTCGTTCGATAATGAGGACTAAAAGATGATGTCCAACGTAGTCATTCACTGGAGAACTTGATGTTGAGGTTCACTGTTGACCTTGACATTCTGGTAACCGTTATTTGATTTCATGATGAAGAAACGGGTCTTTCTGTCGAATGATTCTTTTGAAGAAATATTGAGCATGGTCCCTTCTTTGAAACTTGATATTCCAAATCACACTGTGCCGCCAAATACTGTTGAGGTCTTTTTTTGGTCCTGGTTAGCTAGTGGTAGGTGTACCAGGGTACTAGCATCGTGAATGCGAATATTCCATATTAAATGATAAAAGAGCTGTTCAACAAACTTCAACGAGTGGTAGGCAAATTGGCCAATACTGTACTGTACTCAACTCGTTGGTAAAAGTTCATATGATTTATTGACGTGGTACAGCAGACGTTTAACAAGGACGATACATAGTTTGATGTGGACGATCAACAAATATGCATGGTAGTAATACAATGTACAGTTTTTGATAATAATTTATAGATCCCTGCAGATCCATTACAAACAAAGTCCTTTTCTACTCAAGTGATTGGAGTTCACTATCTGTTACTATCTGTGGGATATTAAGGCAATGTCCGTTGACCTTCTTCAAGGACATCTGACATAGTAAACAGCTTCATACTGATGAATGACGTTTCCATATAAAACTTGTCTTAATCCAAGACTTCCTCATTACAATACTTTACACAGTTGATAAGATCCATACTGTCATACATGAAAATACAAATAGGTTAGAGACTTACTTTGGCTAACCTCTCTGCAATATGCCAAGACCTTGACGTTGGCATTACGAAATATAAATGTTCAAAATACAATCAAATACATTCTTCGCTAGTAGGTATTTCCACTACGATCGATCTAAGTGAGGCTAAGATCTCTACTGTTCCATTCTAGAAACCCAGCAAATATGGATTCCCGCTAGACTCCAGTGATGAGTAGCCATATCACTTAATCATCAACATATTAACAAAATGAGGGCTCAAAAAACTTACATATCGAACTGGATGTTGGCTTCTACCTGAAGACCAACTATCCTCCATTAACAATTCTTCCACAGAATTGTAAAGAATCAAATATCAACACACGGACAGTATGTCCGACTTGCCCTTACAAGATCCTGACGTCATACCCCTCTAAACTAGGTAACCCGTGCGCAAAGAGCAACTCACGCTCATTTAGTTGAGTTGTTTATTATGTTAGTATCTGTATCATGTTGTTGAATGCAGCTTTGGCCATTCCTGTTCTCTTCTTGATATCTGTTTCGCATCTGCCATCTTCGGTTATCATATGACCACAATAAGAGAAACTATTGACGTGTTCCATGATTTTCCCATTTAACTACTGTAATAAGAATCTTCATCTCTCAAGTCAAGGCAGTATGGCCTAGAAACATGGAGAACAGTTTTGTTTTTTAAAAGGTGACCAAGAATAGAAGGTTTAAATGGAGTACCAAGATAATCATTCTGAAACTTAAATAGAAAAGTCCGTAAAAAAAAAAAAAAGGTTAAGGACACACTGCATGTGTTGGAAGGGGAAACAATGAAAAGACCAATATAATCGGTTTTTGTTCTGGATTCCAGAGGTAAAAGAAACAAAAGGTGATGAAAAGAACACTTCTAAACAGGGAAATTAAGACTGAATACTATAACAAAGCCATAACAGTGCGTGAACACAACAAAACATGGTATGAACATTCTGAAGGTCCTCACTAATGACTAGGGACAGAAGGTTGCTGAGAAACATGATTACCTACGCCAGCCGTAATGACACTTGTTTAATTTAAAACAAATTTTTTGTACACGTTTTGACGAGGTGCATCCCATTCAAATAGACTCAAGGTTCATAGGTTAAATTATGGTGCGTGTCCAAATGTAAAAGACATTGTAGTCAGACTGACATTTGATGACATTTGAACTCCCAAATTACTTAATGTTTGTTACCAGCTGTCTTCTCCGTGTGTTCTTTGATCTTCCTCTTCCTGCCTTACACTGCAACCAAACCAAAGGAAATGAGAGTAAATAAAAGGTAAGGGAATCTGAGAAAGCTCAATGATTAGATAACTGAAGACGTATTAACATTTACCGGGTTAGGAAGTAACATGGGCAAATAAGGTGCACAACAATCAGCATGTCACTACCTGTGTTTAAAGACAGATTATCCGTCAAGTCGTTCTGACCAAGCTGGTACTACTACTACTACTAAGCAGCGTTTTCTTGGGTAAAATCAATTCAACGCAAAAATATTCGAAAACAATGGACGTCACCAAGAATATCGCTGTCCAAAATGCCGACATTTACCAATAGACTGATCCGTCGAATTATTCGCATATTTCGTAACAAAATCCAAAGCTTGGTATGAGAACAAGATAACAATGAATACAAATGCAGAATTCAGACAGAATGTGGAGAAAGATAGTACATACTCACAGGCCATAATCAGCCTTTATAATCAGACCGGAATACGCAGCAGCAATGAAGGGTTGGAAGGCCAAAGAGAACATAGATAACCCCAAAACTGAAGGAAAAAAAAAGTAACTGGGACTTCATGTGCAGAGATGAAGATTTTTTCAAGATATTACCCGGTGTCTGACAGTAACTGATGACGTATGGTCCAGAGTGAATGAAAATATTGATAATAATGATGATAATAACGACGACAGCAGATAGTCGGTTTGTTGATTATCCTATGTTGACATTGTCCAGGAGTGTGCTGTGTGATAATTAGGAATTCAGATAGAAAATGTGGAATTCATTGTCCCAAACATTAATCATATAAAATACATTTGATTTATTGGTGAAAGCCTTTGAAACCTCTGCAACGACCTTGAGGAGTCTGAAAATCGTTAGAGCAAAATTGAGACAACTACCTGACGCGTTACTCAAGTTGACTAACTTAACCGAACTACGCATCGAGAGCATGGCTCTTGAGTTTTGGAACAATGATACATTACAACATATTGCCACCACGCTTACAGATCTTAATTTGTCTAACAACAGTATATCTGAATGGCCCAGCTGGTTGTCTTTCTTTCTTTTGCTAGAAAGTTTGGATTTGTCATATAACTCTTTAAAATTTATCCCTCGTGACGCCTTCAATTCACACACCGGTGTTCCTTCTAAACTTAAAAATCTATTCTTGTCGAACAACCAGATAGCAGAGATTCCTTCTAAAATGATTCCGCCAAGTCTAAAACATATTGATTTGTTCTTTAACTACATCACTGTAATCACAAACACAACGTTCACAGACTGTTCTCAATTAGTGAATATAGATTTGAATTACAATTCAATATCAATAATCGCACCGTCAACATTCTCAGATCTTGTATCTCTTGATATACTCAGTCTTGTCAACACAAACCTGACGCAATTTCCCATTGCAGTAACACGTTTGACAAATCGTACACGATTTTCTATTTCAAATGAAAAAGGGTTATTGTGCCCATGCCCAACCCCGCCAGAACTTGCTCAGTGGTATATGTCACACACATCGTCCTTATGGTACATGGGTATGTGCAGAGATGGTCAGACAGTCAACTCATACTTAGAGTCAGTGTGTTTTACACAAGCACCAATCACTACAATTGGCAACACTACAACGACTTTTGGTCTGGTGCCTAAAACAACTATTGGTCATGCGCTTTCAACTACAATTACTAACTGTAGTGCCCCGCTTCTCGCGTGCAGTGTATTGTTCAGTCACGGCTCTCTGGTTATACCATTGGGTGTATGCATGCACCTTTTTTTAGTATAATACTTTTTTAACTCATTATTTAAGAAACGCACATGAAAAGGTGGCTAGTAATAAACCAGATGACTTAAATTTTTAAACGGAGGAATTAAAAAAAACCACAACAAAGGACTAGCTCCCACAATTCTAAAACAACATTTTGTCTTCAGGTCCTCACATCACGTGACCACAGAATCGTGAAATATACCATGTCAACAGTGGTAAAAATATGGGTTGACAGTCAGTAAATATATTGAAACAAATAGTTGCTCTATTTTATAGAAACACAATACATTAAATATTGTTTCCCATGTGGGTAATTTAATTTTGTTTTATGCATGTTATGATCAATAAGGAGAAATTCTTCATCGCATTTAAAATTAATTTTTAAAAATTACTCAGTTTCAATAAATAAGTTATCTCAATTGATTTGGAAAACCCGCTTCAGAATTTATGGATTTTGCATTTCAAGGTCATATGTTAAACAAACAAATTATTTGAATCATAGCGTTATAAATTTGATTTAATACTTCGCTGGTGATAACTGAAAGGGTTTCAAACAAATCAGATGATAAATTGTTGCAGTGTTTTGTGCTGTAACGGTACGCACCGGTACGTAGTACCGACACCTTGTTTGAGCGAGGCAACAGAAAATTCCAATATTCTTTTCATAATTTTTTTAAAACAACTATTTACAAGTTTTATTTTATCAAATATTATTATCATAAGATGACGATTAACCATAGATTCTTAATGATAAATTATGTGCGCGTTCAAGATTTGGCGAATGGAGGTAGATTCACACTATACGAACATCAGCCGACAGTCAGAGAGGCAGTCGACCATCACTCCGCGAAAATATTATTTAATTGTGGTAAACTAAGTAATATTCACACTATCATTCACGGGACGTCACTGATAGTCTGCGGCAACTTTCCTCGGGACACCAGGTAATGGGTAGACCATGTTTCCAGCAGAAGACATTTTCGTGCAGCCAGCGATACGTACCGGTACCAATCGATGTTGTTTTTATGTGAAACGGAAATCAATTTTCTTACAGCCACGACATATAATAAGTGAGGTGCTCATTGGTCAAGCTCACAGGGTGCATTACTCTTTTTTCATGTCGGTTGGAATAATATCGCGTACGTGTCCGTCGCGACGGCTTCCTGTCACCAGCTTGATGGATTATGTGAATAATGTCTATGAAAATTGAGGATACGATGACGGTCAGTCAGAGCATGTTTTGCAGGCATGACGCACTTAACGGTAGGGAACACTGTACAGTGCCTCCTACCTGACGGTACCGGACCCTGTACAGTGAGCATTACTTAGGTACCGCTCACTGTACAGTGAAGCTTACCTGCTAGGTAGGAAGCACTGAACTTGGGTAGGAATTACTTAACATTTTAAAGGTAAAAAAAAAATCGAAAACACTTATATAAATATAATTAATGATGTATTTTATGTATTGGGAAATTGATGTGCCAGTAAAACCAAAGCAATAATACATGATAATTGAGTTTTCTTTTCTACTTAGCAATGTATAAATAATGAGTATTAATAAAGTAAAAATGGATAGATGACATTCCTTCCAAACATAGATCTAGCAAACGAAAATCAGTATACGTCTAATCTGTTAAAAATATGTGTGTAGCTTATTTAGTAACTACTATTACCAAAAGAAGCATTAAAAACTGTTTTACCTTAATATAAAAAGTCAAATAATTTATAACGTCATCTGCTTGCATTGCGAAATAGACCAACTCTTTGGCCAGAACGTACTTAATCGCGGTGCAGGCAAAGAGAGAAGCATATTTTTATATAATAAGTTTAATTGTAATCGAGCAAGTTGTTGTAGATAAGTAGCTGTTTTGAATTACGATACAAGAGCACATTAACAAAAAACACGAATCTGTATGAAAGCTTTTAAAAGAGTCAAATTTCATTTAATTTTGACAATTTTCACGTCTGATTTTCAGTGATCTTCATATTTATTATTTCATGGTTTCACTTATAAAAATTAGTTCAGTTTACTTAATTAATGCGAATATACAATACAATACAAAAACAAAATATATTATTGTCGTAGATTTTTGATAGGGGAATTAAGACTTGGGTTGGTCCCTTCTGAATAGATTAGAATGAGTGATAGTCACAGTGAAAGAGGATAATAGAGATAGATTTCCACGAGTGAGATGGTAGAATCAATCGAGGCTGTCCCTGAGAACTCGAGAATCTTCTCTCTTTCTCAGCCTATCTTCTACAACAGATCCAGAGGAGTCAGACAGTCTAGTGACAACATATATTAATATATATATGAACGTACCACTCACGTGCACACACACCAGTGACGACAGTTAGACGCACAGACGTGGGAAAACTACAACAATGATTATATATATTCTAGAACGAGCTGACCAACACGCTGATTAAGTTTAAGTGCAGTTTAATTATCAATATATTAAACTTGCATCACAACATATAACATTACATCAAAGCATATACACATAAAAAAGTCATAAGGTCAAAGAAATTGTTACAAGACTGATAGACCCACTGGTATGATCCTCCCTCGATGAATAGCCCACAGTCCCGTTAGGAAAAAGGTGATCGCCCCAAAGAGTCACAGATACATATATTGTTTTAGCCTAAGCTTTTCCCTTTTAGGTATGAACAGACTTAGAGAATCAGATTATCCTAAGGAAAATATACTTGCATTTGCAACAATTTGCATAAATGGAATTACAAACATTGGTGAATCAAACAAAGAACATCACACCGTCTACTTTCACTCGGCTCTTTCATCAGGGCCCTGATATACTTACAATCGTGCTGTCGTTCGCCGCCTGGCGCAGACTTTGGGACACTCACACACTTTTTATCTGTTTCTGTCGTTTAATGAAGCGGATCCCAGCTCTGCAAATTTGTTTGTTGGTTTCATCAAAATGGATCCGGGAAGCGTCTGCTTCATGCGATAGTTATTTCAGACTAAAGTTAGTGTCACTTGACTCACGAGGTAAGAATTAGGTTTACGCGGGCACACAATGTCAGAAACACGAGGTTTCCCTTAATTAGGAAGATGACCGGTGGACAACTTCTCTCAAAGATAGTCTTGGTTCACCACACACTTGGTCACAAATGTCGAAAGAGTTAAAGTTTTTCTGTAATTATTCTCGCCACAAGGCAGCATGTACATTAGAGTTTGTGAAGAAATATGATCTGGCTCAAAGGCCAAGTATAAGCATTTAGTCTAAAAAAAAACCGTTAGTGGGATTGGTATTCTGTCTATCTCTGAAGGCACACGCACTGTCAGACAGGTGTTACTTGAAAAAACCCACGTGGTTAAAGATAAGAAATGTCTATGTTTCTCGCAGGTATGTCTCTGTACTAACGCTGGCAAAGTTTGGGTCAACCCCAGTTTTTTTTCTCACTGAATAAAAGAAACAAATCATATAAAATATTTATACATATTGTATAGTCGTTATAACTTTACATTTTAAACTGCAAGCGTACAGCTTGACTTAACGTTTCAAAACTCCCGTGAAATAAGCTATATTCATAAAATCAGTCATCATGAATTAGAAATACATACGTATTTCGTCAATACTCAATGATGAACAGTTATAAGTTAGTTTAAAAATATTCTCGAATGATTATTAGCAGTTAAATTAAATTTATTAATAGCCGAATGATCTTAAGCTAGAAATTATAATTATTTTGCTTTCCACTGAGCCACGTCACTAGAGAATATAACTGACTTATAAATTTAAGCACTCTGCACAAATCTAACTAGCAAAATGAAATAAGCGATTTAACACTTTGAACACTTCACAAAATACTAGATATAATATATTTACCTCAACACAGAACTACTAAGAACTAAAACCACTTCGACCAACTAATGCCCTCTATCATCATCAGAGATACTTAGGAATCGAACATTCAATTCGACCAACTAATTGCTTCTATTAACAGAGATTCTTAGAGCTCGAACGTAGGTTGTTCTAGTCTAACTGCGAAGTTACTGAGTGCGTGAAGTCAGGTTTCCAACTCTAGTTATATCTATGAAACGGACAAAGATGTGCGCTATTTCCAAAACCACGCAATAGCCCGATCTCTCCCCTTTTCCGTCTTAACACCTCCCATAGCTAGGAGCCTGGTCAATAACATGTCAACCGTGTGTCTTCACACCTCCGTCTAACTATCTGACCGTGAGCGCGCGTGTCAGATGAGAAATGCTAGACACTCTATCTGCTCTGAGTGAGCATGTCTGGCGCGATTCACACCTCACCGAGCAACTCAGCCAAGGAAACTCGCGTGACAGGTGCAAATGTAGACAATTTGTCTGCTCTCATGTCTGATAGACTGAATTCCCACCTGAAATCATCTCGTGCAAGGGACTGACACGTTAGGTAATCTACTGCGTTTCTAAATGAGAAAACGAAAACGGCAAAGTCAGAATGGGAAAGATAATATTTTTCGCAAACGAACGAACGCGAAAAATACAGGAAAAAGATAAAAGAGCAATAATAACGTAGAGAACACGGGTAGAAAAGAAAAGAAAATATAGAAAATTTATTGATCATAATCTCTATGCGACAATTCTAATAAAGTGAGAAATATATCTATTTTGAAATGTTAACAAAGTTATTATTTATTTTCTTTTTAGACGTCAATGACGGTTACATCTGCCAGTAAAACAAAGGCAATAATACATGATAAATGCGTTTTTTTCTACTTTGTAAGGCATCTGCTGGGTATAAATAAAGTGTATTAGTAAAGTTTTATTGCGAATC
The DNA here is from genome assembly GCA_024509875.1 of Oreohelix idahoensis. Lineage (NCBI taxonomy): Eukaryota > Metazoa > Mollusca > Gastropoda > Stylommatophora > Oreohelicidae > Oreohelix > Oreohelix idahoensis. Next base: position 45,654 of record JAMPIV010010609.1, read on the forward strand.
TTATCTCAACTTGCATGAAGGTGTGAGGTATTTTTGAGTGTTAACGTGAGTCATTCACGGTAATGGGTTTTAATACAACAACTCCTAGCGAAGAAGTCTGCAATCCTTTCTGTTATCATGTATAACATAATTAAAATGCAGAATATGATAAAATCCCACAGAGGCCTGTTATGTTTAACCGAAGCTTTGTAGGGAAGTTCAAAGAAAGAAACTAGTATTGAATTACATGAGAACTATTGAACTCCCAAAGTAAGTTGAATGTAAAATTTAAAGTAATTGCCAACACATTTCACACTGTGAGAAGAACTCCATTTGTAATCAGGAGCAACTCAAACTTTCCCGAATTATGTAAAAATAAACTTACTTTAAAATGAAACTGTTTAACTCCTAAAACGGTTTTACATAATGAATTATACATATGTAAAACTTATTTTTATTTAAATTCTTTTTTAAATTGTTCTGCACTCAGTACTGTATACATTGCATGAATGTTTAAAAAGCACTGACCAATTCAATTAAGTGCATGTCATAGCGCTTTCATTTCTTAACATTTTCATGTATAACACTGTTTGTTATCATTGTATCATTGTAAATAAATTATTTAATGTAAAGCTAGTAACGGCAGTCATGTCTCAAATTAGCTCGTGAAAATGTGTTTTCGAACATGAATACTTAACGAATATTTAACTTCAGCCACTCGTGACATTTCGTCTCAGTATGATGCCAATTAATAATCAAATGAAGCTTATTCCATGTCTTTTCCTTAAGGGAGACAGTCTGTTTGTATACACATTTCGATATAACAACTAAGATCTTTCTTACATATTTGTTTTAGCTTAACAATTATAATTAATAAAAAATTCAGAAGTACAATTATATGCAATTTTATTTATTTATATATTTATTGAGCGTCCATTGGCAGAGTGGTTAGAGCGCTGGTCTCTCGCGGCTAAGGTGCTGGGTTCAATTCACGGTATCGACACGCGCCAGTCTACTTAACTGTAATAGGGTACCTGACTTTGCTCGTGAGTTAGGGAAGGAAAAGGCAGCGAGGAAGGGAACTGGTCTCCTCACCTCTCGATGCTGGACCTAGTATAGTGAAGTCTATTGTTAGACGAAATGAGAAAAATTTCATAAAATGTGTTTACACACTATACGTGAATACCATATAAACCAAAAATAAAAACATCTTTACTCTTTATCTCTCCAGTAGTTTGCCCTATCAAGGAAGGAACTGTGGAAATATCTGCCAAATGGATTAAAAAAGGTACAACACAGTGCGATATACCTAATTATTTTTTTCAAACAAGAATTACCGTACAGTGCTTCGTGCCTGAGTTAATTGCCTGTTACCTATGCAGGAATCACTTGTTCAGTGTTTCCTACCTAACGGTAGCATGCACTGTACAGTTGGTGTTGCCGGTTCACTGCGTCCTGCCTCTTACACCATATGGTCGTATAGTGCGAATCTACTTTGAGAACTGCAAACAACAACACTTGGCTCTGAGAAAGAAAATATTTGATAATAAGGAATGGGCGGGACATAAAGCTGCTATAAAATTACTGATAGAAGCTGAGAAAGAAAATCTTGAGATGTTGTCTTAAAGAGTTTGGCTCGTGAAAAATCGATAACTGCGAACATTTTTAGCACAGCTTATAAAAAAACATAGAAGCAGTCGTTTAACAATTTTGAATCAGAAATTAATATACAGAAGTTTAATGGAATTCTCCACTGAACAAACGCATGCATTAACATTGTAAACATATCAGTGATGAAATGGAAAGAAAAAAATTAGGTGAGACAATCGTTGTTTCGAATAGAAAAATGTCACTGATAATTTATTAATCCACTACACTGAGTACAAAATCGAATTTAATTGTCTGCAGTAAATTTGTTCTTGGATTTAATTAAACTCGAAAGTACAACTGCGAAAGGCATTTTTAGTTCGTTGATCGACTGTCTTCAGTCACATGGAATGTCTTCAGTCACATGGAATGTCAGAAAACTTCTTAAAGGATCATTTAATTAGTACATGTGACGGTGCAGCTGTTATGATGGGCAAGAAACAATGAAGTAACCAAACTAAGTATGGAATGATTTCCATTTTTAATAGTTTGGCGCTGCGCTAACCACATATTTGAGTTATCGGTTAGTGACACCGAAAACCTGTTTCCGGTATTGATAGATTTATAGCATTCATTTTTTTTAATGTCCTGTACAATACATCGCATAAATATGCTAGAGAACTCAAACTGTGAGCGAACTTGTTGGAGATTGAGTTTTTAAAAAATGGCCGTATTTTAAGCATCCGATGGGTTGCATTGAGTTGTCGGACAGTTTCGCAGTTTGGAACAATTTTGAAGCTTTAGAACAACATTTTAACACACAACACAGAACATTTTAAAGAGACAGAGAATGATTCCACGAGGTACGCAATTTAAACATGTACTTTTGGGGTATTACAAAAAATTACCAAATTTATATTGGATTTAGGACTGATGTGCGACGCCCTTCAAGAATTGGCAGATTTAAGCTTGGATTAGCAAGGACGTGATATTAATTTGTACGGGGCGAATGAACAAATAAAAATTGTAGCACAGATATTTGAGAGAAAGACGATTGATTCCTGGATCGCACTATGCACATTCAATCATAGCAGCGAAAAATCAACGCTTCCAAAAACTTCATAAAATAGACTGTAAAAATAATCCACCGATTGATCCAGAAGCCTTTTATAGCACTTTGAAGAAATCAGTTGAGAATAGGTTGCTAGATAGCGAAAATGTTGATTTTGCAAAACTGGCCCGCATACGAGATATGAAAAGCTGGCCTAAAGACATTGAACAATTGTCGTGAAGTGACGTCTGTCTCACAACACGAATTCTGCTTAACTCTGACCACACCGCGCGCCATACATTGTAAGAACTGCAAGATACACAGGTCAATCAGAAAACTTCGTTATGCCGTGTTTACTACAGCCTTGGATAAATAAAATGGAAGTCCAAATATGTGCAAACAAGTAGCGAAGGACATTTAACTACATCTTTATGAAAGAAGTATGACCTGGAAGAGGCTACCAAAACGATATTAAGGATGTTGCTCTACCCGTAAGTACTAATACTTTTATAAATACTGATATATGACGGGAGAGATCTCTAGTTGAATGCATCGAAGCCTCAGGTTAGTCCATTATTTAGCTGTGTAGCGTACGCATAGAATAAAATGCATTTAAGAATGAAAAAGGTTGTTTACTAGAAATATGTAGAATAATATAGGGCGTATTTTAAACTTTAGATGAATAAAATCGCTCCAGGAATAACGTAGATAAATAAAATCTTAGATTTCCTGATTTGTACAATAGGCAAAATTTACCAATATTTTCTGAACTCAATACACATTCGTTGGGGGGACTACCTCGAACGCTCGAGGCCACACTATTTATCATCATCATTATCAGTTGCCATCTCCACAACGAAGGTTGGCTGTAATGGATCTCCAACGTCTTCTGTCTCTTGTCTTGATGGTGCACTCTGATAGACTCTTTCCTGTCCATCTCTTGATGTTGTCTTCCCACTTATAGCGCTGTCTTCCCCTTGCACGTTTGCCTTCAACTCTCCCTTCTGTTATGGTCTTCTGCAAGGTGTTATGCCTTTTTATGTGGCCAAAGTATTTTAGCTGTCGAACTTTGACCTCCCTCATTAGTTCTCTTTTCATACCTAGATTTTCTAGGACCTCCTTATTTGTTTTCATCTCGTTCCATGAGATACGCCCCATTCTTCTATATATCCACATTTCAAGAGCCTCAATTCTTTCTTCCAACTGCTTATTCATCGTCCATGTTTCTGCGCCATACAGAAATGCAGAATATATATAACACTTTATGATTCTCAGTTTTAATTTGTGAGATAACTATTTATAGCGCGTGTCTAACAGAATCAGGTCAGTCACAATATTTGAAAGCCACAGAGAGCGGCAAAAGAAAGCAAGTGTTAGTGGAAGCGATTTGCCTTCTGTACTTGGAAAGCAGACCTTAAACAGCCATTAACAGCTCGTTTGTGTGTATGCCTGAGGGTAAGAACGAATCTAATATAGATATATATATATATATATATATATATATATATATATATATATATATATATATATATATATATATATATAGATATATATATAATATATATACGAGGGGCGGTCGAAAAGTTTTGCACTTTAGTATGAAGGAGTCAAGGCACGTACCTGGAAATTGGTGTGAACTTTAGTCCTTCTCTATGTATTCACCCCTCAAGGCAATGCACTTCTCCCATCTTTTCTTCACCTTCCTGATGCCCTGATTGTAGAACTCACCCGTCTGGGCCCGGAACCACGTCTCCAGTTCAGTAATCAAGTCCTGGTCGTTAGAAAAACGACGTCCACGAAGCGGATTCTTCATGTTTGGAAACAGGAAGAAGTCACTCGGTGCCAAGTCCGGTGAGAATGCTGGATGGGGCATGATTTCATACCCGCACTGCTGGGCAAGGACGATGGAGCCATGAGCTGCATGAGCCGGCGCATTGTCATGAAGCAGACGAACGCCTCTGGACAGCATCCCGCGTCTTGTGCGCTTCTTTTCTTCTCGTAACTTCTGGAGAAGGCTTTGGTAGTACGTGGAGTTGATAGTACTGCCACGAAGAAGAAAGTCGGTGAGTATTACCCCGCGGCAGTCCCAAAAGACGGTGAGCATGACCTTTCCCGCAGAGGGTACCGTCTTTGCCTTCTTTGGTGGTGGCAAACAGGAATGTTTCCATTGTTTGCTCTGGTTTCTAGTCTCGGGGTCATAGAAATGCACCCAACATTCGTCCACAGTAACCAGTCTACGAAAAAAATCATCTTCGTCAGCATTACAAATGTCCAACATCTGTGCGGATGTTTCGGCTCGGTGCTCCTTTTGTCCATGACACCGCTTCATACACAACTGAACCAGTTTCCCGCCAATTTCTCTTTCACACGGCACCCCGCGCGCGCCATGTACGCGCGGGAAATGTAAACCAATAGTGTGTCTTTACAATGATACACAGCAATCCCGCTTGTCTTAACGCTTTCTTAGTAAAGGGCAAAACTTTTCGACCGCCCCTCGTATATATATATACGATATATATATATATATATATATATATATATATATATCGTATATATATATATATATATATATATATAATATATATATATATATATATATATATATATATATATATATAATTATGTGTATTTCTAGTGATTAATCCACCTGTACGATAGGAAGTGTGTAGATGTGTTAGAAAATTACAGTGTGTTGCTGGTGAACTTACAGGCTTGTATGTAATTCTGGAGGCAAGGCCAGCCTTGGGAAATATTCAAAATAATTGCGAATAATGACCAAAGTGTTTCTGTAAGTTTGGAAATGTATTTAAAGAAGTATTTCTTAATGGAATGAGACACATACCAGGAACATAATGAAGGATGAAAGGAATTGGATTACTGTATAGTTTGATATATTACTTAGTAGTTTTATTCACAACCAAATTATTGTAGGAAGGCGGATCATGGGAAAAGGCTTATAAATAAGAATGAAGAAGAAATTTATGATCACAAGGAACTGAATTTATTGTTGCTACTATATTATATCTTGTGCATCTGCTAGCACGCTGTCTGAAACTGTCTATCATCCCCATCTGTATCATAGAGGGATAGTGATAGAAAAATACATGGATTACATTTAACTTCGTTTCAGGTTTTATCCTGTAAACCTAACAAGTATACAAGAGGCATCTCTTACTGAGGTTACGACGGGTGCAGTGCCGATCTATGTCAGAGGGCCAGACATCTCGTGTACACCACTTGGAAGAATTACAGAAATAAATTCTATCCAACATCAGAGGGAGCCATCTTCAGTGACTCATAAGTTGCCCACAAAGGCAACTGTACAGCATATCCCTGTTCACCAAAAATACAATTAACATTTCACGATGACAATAGCAGTGTAGATCTTCAATCAGACCTGTGAAATTAACTATTACTTAATCAGAGAGAGAGACCAACCAAGCAAGATTTTCTCCATAGTGATAGACATTTTAACTTAGTGAAAGACTTTGTTGAACATTTTATTATTTATTTAATGTTGTAATATGATTTCTTTTTAAAAGTTTCAAACAGAAAAGAGTAACTGTATAAATAAATTGTAAATATTTACCAGCAGACTTACTTAAATTCTTTAAGTTAAGTTACATTCCTTGTTGGTGAATTTAATTAAATAATTACCCCTAGCAGAGTTAATAACAATAATAATTATCATATTAACAGAGGAGGATCTGGAGAGGTAGCAGATAAGGACTCAGAGTATTACATTACCATCTTCTATGGGAACTTATATAGCTTGACCCTACATTTGTTGTCTATACACCCTTACTCTTTTCAGAGAAGGGGGTATTACTGATAAGACCAGACTCTTATCTGGCACTATCCTGGTATCATCTGATACACCTTTATGTCCAGGATATCTTATCAAATTCTATGACCATCTACCCTCTCGCGACAACAATCTCAAATAACATGTGGCGAAAATGCGAAAACTGTCAGTAAAACGTAAATTGAACGAAAGAGATTATTTGTGCATTTCGTAATGATATAAGAGACAAAAAAGTTCCAGAAAAACTATTACACTAGCAACTTGCTCTGTGTACTATTCCAGTATCGTCAAGCGAATGTGAACGGGAATTTTTGCACATGAATTTGATTATTAACCCAACTATAGCCTCATTATTGACGAAAACTGTTTCAGCACTTTTATTTCTTAGAATTGTTGGTCCACCCCTCTCACGTTTTGACCCAGCTTCTTATTCTTCTTCGTACACTCTCAGACGTCCACTTGAATGTTCTCAAAGAAAGCAGTAGTTAATTTGAGGCTATTTGAATCCCCGTAAAGATTTTCCTCGAAAGGAGCTGGCGTCGGCCATATGCACTGTCTCTGTACCACATATAAGGGGCAACTTTGAAGCAGATGTTCAGCAGTCATTTTATCAGTGCCACAGTTACACTGATCGGTAGTTCCTATCTTTAGCTTGTTGAATAGATGATATCCAGCAAAATATGTGCATTCATGATTGCTTCGAAAACATCATTCAGCCATAGATACCAACAGCAAGGAACGAAATCGGGATAACGTTTTGGGCTAAAATTTTGTGAAAATTTGGGATTTCCTATTAAATAAAGTAAGTAATGTTTTCAAAGTATAGATCGTGTTTTTGTTATTTTTAATATCGTATCCATGTCTTCTTTTTGTCTAATTTATTTTAATGCCAATACATGAATCCTTTACCTAATAAATATATTTTCGGAAGTTCCTACATAATGAAAATGTTCTCGGCGCTTCATTTCGTTCAGGCCACTAGGCAAATGTCTAAGTTGCCAACCATAACGCTATAGCTTTTATCACATTTAAAGTGCCTCAGATCATGTACTATCAATATCTGGGAAATCCAATACCATAATTCCCGCCGTAAGTACGTCGGTCCATCGGTCTATCACATCATGAACCGTCAGGTGCGCACTTTTCTATTTTCGAGAGAGTACATTAACTTTCAACCACAGCTAAGGGGTGCAACTGTGGTTGAAAGTTAGACAATAATTGTATTGTGTCCCTTATATGTACTCTCCCGAAAATAGAAAAGTGAGTAAATGACGGTGATTAGTTATTTTCGTGTGATTAGTATTTTGCACTGTAATTAGTTATTTTCGTGTGTTTAGTATTTTGAGATGTGATAAGTTATTTTCGTGTGATTAGTATTTTGCACTGTAATTAGTTTTTTTCGGTGTAGTTAATTACTGTCATTGTAATCAGTTATTTTGATTGTAATTTGTTATTTTCGGTGTAATGTGTTATTTTCGGGGTAATTATTTAAACAAGGCTCTAATTAAATGATAAGCATCCAAGATCGCGATCGATTGTGTAAATTACAGAGAAGTGGGGGACGATTTTCTCCACTTGGATGTGACAGGAGGTTAAACATCGGTTCATCACATTAGTCCAGACTGGATGAACTAGAAGCTTCTCAAAGGTCCTGGGAACAAACAAAAAAATTAATAATAAATAACATTAAAGGCAGCCTACAGTGATAAAAAAAAGTCATGGCAACAGCGTATTTTGATTATCATGGCGTTCATTTGTTATTAAGTAACACAGAATGGGAGAAAATTGGCTACCTCGGTAACCTTTACATAAATAACGCTCGTTAAATGATTACTTTAATCGGCTACCTCGGCTACCCTTACAAGAACTAAAGCTCATTTTTTGTAATTTTAATCAACATATTTGCTTATAAGTAAAATTAGCTTTCAGTTTTTGTGTATCTGTTCTTTTCTAAGTTGTGTGTCTATTTTTGCACGTTTCATGAAACCAAATTAAAATGTAATACTATCAACCATTGTAATTATTGTTAATTTGTTTTTTATTTGAAATCCACTCTGTCTAACTACTTGTTAGTTTCAAGTCATCTTCCGGATGATTAAACTAGTAAAAATGTTTGTTGGTCACTGAATGAGAGAGTATATGGTGTATTTAGTGTTGTCCAATGGTTGATCTCGTGAGAGAAGTTGTAAAGACTCATTTTGACGTAGATGAGTGACAGATTCATCCAGGAAGCCAAAATAGATAAAAGAAACCAGAATTTTGTAGCCCCTAAACTGAAGCTTCATCGTCGACATATAGGGAACATTATCACTGTAAAAAGACACTCTATTTAGCATCGAGATGTGTCCAATGTATCTCTGGACCTTCAGCACTGAATATTATTGGATGGGGTCAAATCTTTTTGAATATTTCTAAGCTTATTCATTGACTACCTGAGGAGTTCACGGATGTGTCCACTCAAACACAGAACAGCACCACTGCCCCCACTAATGAACATTACGTGCGCTATGAACTGACACTGTCTATGTAATTTCTAGATGGATGATTGTGCAATGCGTAATTTCCAATCTTGAATATCTAGAGTCCGACAGTTTGGCTAAAAGTGCACCACCTTTTTAAATGTTTAGTTAGCCGATTTCTCTAGCACATCTCCTTCTGACACTGATGTAGAATCTTCACATGAACTGTCTTCATTTTAATCTCTCTTTCTTTAGTTAAGTGCCTTACATACTGATGCAAGACGTCCACAATCATTGCAAAGAATCGCATGTGGAAATAAAATGATAAGCTGGGTCCTTCAAATTTAGTGAAGCAGTTTTGACTTTCCTGGTTTTCTCCATTCGATTTTACTTCCTTCTTTGTACTGGGATTCATCTGGTTGAAACTTGGCTAAGGACCATAGCAATGTCTGAGCATCTGATTCCTAACACCTCTTGTTTCATATACTGCTACAGTCTGCAAAATTTTCACCGATATCGGATTCTACTCAGTCAATGAACATTGAAATAAATAAAGAGAAAACCCAATGCCTGTGAACAGCATATGAATAATATACATAAATGGGTTTGTTGCACACTCGTAAGAAAATAAATAAGTAGAACACTAGAAAACAGAAACGCATCAGAAGTGATACGCTTACCGGGGACTCAAATCCACTATATCTGAACATCGCCTCGCTACGATAGTGAATACCGACTAACTAACCTGCCAACTTGATTAGGATGATTACAGAAGTGATCGCGTCCATATTTAATCTGAGTCATTCCTCGGTCCAATAATAAATTGTTTCTAGCTAATGACTATGTTGCGCACATGTTTTTTTGGTGCACGGATTACGCATACCATTTAAAAAAAGTTTTAAGTGTCTGATGAAGATATTCATCTGTGTATACATGTTTTGGTCTTGAGGGACGAAACTCAGATTGGGCAATAGGTAGTCATTCTGTGAGTTATCGCTCTTTGGAGCGTTCTTAAAAACGAAACTCGGCGGAGTAATATAGACTTACTTGAATCTATTCTGTGTGTGGTTAGGAATAGATTGTTCTCGCTTCAGAATGTCTATGGCCCGAATCTATGTGTAGTGTTTGTCTATGTAGGACGAATTTGTCTTATATCTTGAGATCTTAGTATGTTTAAATGGAACTATCTGCTCCTGGTCTGTTCGGTAAGCAGTCAGGTGTTCTAGGCGGATGAAGTGAGGTTAAGGGGTTCTTCGGTTGTGAAGGCCTAGGCGGCAAGGAATGCCCAATGAGTTGGTGATCTCTTTAAGTTATTTCTGGGAACGAAGATAGTTTCTTCGAGGATCGTTTAGTCCATGAGTTCCCCAGTTGTAATTCTATAATGCCGGGAGAGCGTTTTTGTGCTTGCTAGTGTATTCCTTATGTCCAGGTAAAGAAACGTACTTTTTGCTGACTTCGTTCATTCCTAGGCTTAAGATGGGCAGACGTTTTCATGTATTTACCTACGAATATGTCGGGACGACATATTGTCCAGCAGCACAATATATGTTTAAATGCAGCAACTACGAGGACAGAATATAATGATCCTTGTAGACTCATTTATTGTTGAAGAACAAAGCTTCGATTGAAGATTTGGCTATACACCAGTATAGTGAGTGATGCTCAGCCGGAAACCAGCGGCCATTGTGAAATTCAATCGATGTTAGCATTCTACTTAAGGTTTACTGACTGTATTTATAACAATGGAAGTCTTGGTGTTTACAGATGCTCCATTGCTACGCATAACTCTTACTTCACACTCACACTCCATATTTGCATAATCCTGCGTCGGTTGAGTTGACCTTTGCTCCCCCTGGAGCTTCCTTCATATTCATCACCGGTTGGGAGGAGAATGAAAGCAGTTCTGTCTAGCATGCCTGGTAACACTGCAGCAACACGTTACACCAACACTTTACAGTGGTAATCATAAGGACTTGGTTTAAATAGTGTTATGAACAGTTGTGATAAAGAAAAGGCAAAAAGGGATTTATCAATCTGGTGGGCCATTTTCCTGGGTCCAGCCTTCGCAGTCTTCAAAGTGGAAGTCACCTATTGTTTCACGTTCAGTTATTTTGACCAGTGACACACATCAACACGTATGGGACAACTATACAGCCGGTGTCAGCTTGACCTGTTATGACAAGTGTGACGGTATCTAGGTCACCGCTGTTGACATTTTGCTCGGTACAGACAGCGTAGCACGGCGAGTTGTTTACAAGTGAACATCACAGCATTACACAGGACATTGGAAACCGAATTAACCGTGTTAGCAGAAGTGTTGAACTGAGAAGCCTATTTTCATCGATGGACCTTCTTATGTTCTGCTATTGTGTTGAACTTTAATATTTAAGAACAGTGTAGTAAAATAAATCAAAGATTGAAATTGATTAAAAGTGGCAGTTAGTGATTAAAAAACTGTACCATTTATACTGAACTTACTTTACAACACATTCCAACCACAACACAGTTAATTGATTAATGTATGCATTTATGCTTTATATATATTTATGTTTACATGTTATTTGTATATATGTATTTATGTTTAATGTTTGCATATTATTCGTGTGTCTAATATAAGATTTCCCAAGTGACATAGGGCTTATATTAGCGTCCTATAGGGAGCAATTTCCTTTATTGGATTTTTGCTGGCAACATCTGGTGCTATTTTTGTTAGTTGTGATGAGGTGTTCTTTTTTTTCGTTGTTTTTGTTAATAATTTTGTGTTCTTTAGTTTTGTTTTGATTTGTTTGTAATTTGTTGGTCTACCCTGTTCTATTTTTCAGTTCTATACACAATTTATATTTATACACTGTGGCGTTATTTGTGTTGGTATCCTTTTGCGGTTGTCATCACAGATTCTGTGATTATTTTTTATTGTTTTTCCCATTTGATTAATTTGATTTCCGCAAATGTTTTCATGTTTTCTTGTATAATTGTTTTGTTGTGTGCTTCTTCGATATACACTATTTAAAATAGTTGATCATATGAATTTAGGTGAAAGAATCAACTGATAATTAATTGCTGTTACTAAAGGTACACAGTTGATTAGATAAGACACTATTTCTTGTGCATTGCACTTATGTTATAGAATGTACCAACAATTTATAATTGTTATTATACAGAGAGGTACACAAGACCTTGATAAGGCTTGTCTCACACACACATTGTGATAGTGTGCTGATTAATCAAGGGATTAAGAACTTTTTGCTATATTACCTTGAAATATATTTTATTATTATTGTTTCAAGTGCGTAGTATCATTGTCAGACATCATGTCTACATTAGAATACTTTATTGCACAGGGAAGATCCCTTGATAAGACTGGTATGGACTTAGAACAATGGGCAGTTGCTCAATATGACAAAGCATTAGCTGCAGAAGAGAGAAAAGCTGCTGCTGCTGCAGAAGAGAGAAAAGCTGCTGCTGCTGCAGAAGAGAGAAAAGCTGCTGCTGCTGCAGAAGAGAGAAAAGCTGCTGCTGCTGCAGAAGAGAGAAAAGCTGCTGCAGAAGAGAAAAAAGCTCTGGCTGAAGAGAAAAGATTACAAAGAGAAGCTGAACAAAAGAAACTGCAGATGCATGTTGAGGAAAAAAGATTCCAAATGGAATTGGAAAAACAAAATAGAGAAGCTGAACAAAAGAGATTAGACAGAGAAGCTGAACAAAAGAGATTAGACAAAGAAGCTGACGCTGAGCAGAGAAGATTAGACAGAGAAGCTGAACAAAAGAGATTAGACAAAGAAGCTGAAGCTGAGGAGAAAAGAGCAATAAGAGAACATGAACATCAAAAAGAACTTTTGGCATTTGAGTTAGAAAAGTTGAAATTGACAAACATGGGTAATGTCAATCAGTCATCTAAATTGTATTGCATGGCAGAAATGTAAAATGGCAATTATACCTATTTCTTTACTCTGATGAAATAAAGATTTCGTTCGTTCGTTCGTTCGTTCTTAGAATTCTTCAAAAAATAATTACGTCACATGGTAGAAAATAATTTCACAAGCAAAGAGTTAAGCTACACTTAAAACCCTATCGTAGAGAGTACCATTGTTTAATAGATATATGCAAAACTGGTAGAAATTGCAAGTTGAAGCCTCCAAATCTTCTACATCTTTTTAACTGGACAGTGGAAATCGCAAGTGTGATCAAATGTACCTGGGGCCCTATAGTGCACAGAAATGGGTGTTTCTAGTGCAGTGGCAAGTGCATTTAGTTCAACATGTGTACTCCAGTTTTTGTCCTCTGTGATTTTACTTTCTTTAAGATACTGGGAAGCGGGTATTGAGAGACAGTTTGTGAAAGCATCACAGTAATCTGAACTTGTCATACTTTCAATGGCAACTTCTCGTATTTTGTTATAAAATTCTTGAGAAAACGCCACTTCTTGACTGATAGCCTGGAACAAACAGTTTCCATCACCAATTATTATATCAAATTTTATTAGCTTTCTAAGACTGACTTTTGGGTTTAGACAAGCATGACCCTTTTTTCAAGCAAGAATGCGTAACATGTCACACTTTGAAATCCTTCACTTAGCACTTGTGGGAACGAAATCGTGTGAGACTAAAGGCACAGCCATACGGGAATCATGAGACATTTGAGGGGAGCTAACATTACATATGTCAGAGTCTTGTGGTGCTGGAAAGTTTTTTTTTTTCCGTGTTTGTCACTTTCTAAAAATTCGTGTAGTTTAAAATTTGTATTATCTCTCCGCATGAAAAACTTCAAGTTTGACCTATGGTGCTTAGTCTTGAAAGTGTGACCAGCAAACGTTTGTAAATTGTATAAGCTTCTGTCAGCAAAAACCTTTACTATTGTATAAGATTCATTCCCAACAAAGTGACTGTTAAGGATACGTAAGTGGTGTAAGAAGACAATGTTAATGTTACGGCTGATGAAGGCAATCAGCTTGTGGTCGGGCTTACGGATGGCCGACAGGTGTGTAAATATGTATAGCTGTAAGTGCGAATGTCGTAAGTTCTGGCATACCTATACACACTTCGATCACACACCACTGTAACGTAGGATCAGAAAATGTAGGAACTAGCGTAACGTTCCACACAGTTTATTAACGCCACAATCACCTAGACATCATGGTAACACAGTTCACAGCATAAACATGACGCATCAGATAAGTAAGTTCATTTCGTAGTAATGCAGTAAAATATTCATCCAATACATCGCAGCTCTCAATAGGCTGTAGAATGCTGTAACTCATAGCATAAATCCTTACAAATCGATATCCAAAGATTCAGTTACAGGTGCAAAAACTCAAAGTACAAAGGCTGCAGAACGCCGCAGCTCACGTTTCATAAAGGTTTACATCAATATCTTTAAAATGATGATGATGATGGCTGGTATAGTCCATGGCCTCTAGAATATCAAAAGTATCAAAAAACACCCCCACTGGTCGCTTACACAGCGGCACACTATATCTTCTAATAACAGAGGAAAAATCCGTCATAGGAAACATGAATCAAAATAACGGCCGGTGCAATCCATGGCCTCTATAACAAATCTGTCAGAATTCTTACAATATATATAATGCCGGCGTACTCCCTGGCATTTGGGTAATATCTCTTGAGAAACAATCCATAAACTCCTGGGAGAAAGAACATTCCCAACAATAATCTCTTTATCTTTACTTCAGAAAATATCCTCTTCAATTATCAAATTCCTTTCATCAAAAAACAAAAATACGCTGGAACACACTAGCGAGATGGGACGACCATTCCGAAGTCCTACCAGCAAACAATTCCCCGAGATTTTCCGTCTCTCAGTACAACTCAGTAAAAATTACACATTGCGCGGACCAACCGCGTGAGACTACAGTTCAGCTTAACCATCTCATCCCCAAACTAACACTAAGAACATTCGAGCACTTTTCTTTGTTATTATTTTTCTTTAAAAAGTCTGACACAGACTCAGCTTGAGCTATGTTCAAAAATTACCGAGCATAAAGCTCCTAACTAAAAAATCATCTCATCACTAAAGCGAGCTAACTAACGTGTGTACAAAAATCAGACCTATACATACAAATCTTTAACACCTAACTCCCATTAATAAAACATGACTTAACAGACTACACCGACCCCCGGGGAAAAAAGATATCATTATTTTTTTGTGTGTGAAAAGTACATGGAATAAAAAATTTGAGGTCGATGCAATTCCAATATCTACACACAAGGATTACACTATGTTAAGTCATATTACTAAATCAACAATAGAGGGATGGAAATATGTGTAATTAAGAAAATGAAGTATAGAAAGATAATGAGATAAGGATCCAAAGATAATCAAATTCAAAGAAATATGCAGTATATCAAGAATAGACTAAGTATGAAATAATAAGTGCAAAGTGAAAAGACAAGATAAAGTACAAGAAGAATGACCAGCAATGAAATAAAGCAATGAAATGAGAATTAAAAAAACAATGATATATCATGGTAACCATTAAGTTAAACAATGCATATCTATACCAAGGAACAAATAACTAGTTACCATCTAAAAATAGCATAATATGCATGATAACCAAGTAAATAAACTTATAAAGTACCAATGATGAACTTGTTATAGACATCAACATTAATAATATCGCTATACCTTGTTACCCCCTAGCGCACAATCAAGCGCTGGGTAAAGAAAAAATACCTCACAATGTCAGAAAAAACAACTTTTTAATGTACAATACCGAAATTTATCATAATGATAATTTTAGTTTAAATAGTATTATCATTAAAATTGTTACATATTCATCGATTATCCAAAACATAGTAATATAATAATAATATGGTCATTGTTACCGGCCTTTTTCTCCATGTATTTGGTTAGCATTAGACTTCTGTAACAAATATATTTTTGAGGATAAGTTCCTACTTAGTCTTGTTTCTCATTTGAAATACATTTGCTCTGGTCATGTGATGACTATTCTTAATGCAGAGCGAGATCGTGCTAAGCTGTAAACAACGAATGCATGAGCCAACATTGATAATTTTCAATAGAGCAATTTCACTTGACAAAGTCTACTGAGTTGAGAGTCCACAGGTTACATTTATTAATGGCATACACGTTCGGTTAAAACAGTTCATGATCAATCAATCAAATATATCTTACAAAACGTCTCCTGAGTTTACCTCATTGTAGTCGTCCTACCGTCAGATTATTTATACGTGATTTCCGTGGTTCGGCAATCCGATAACGAACAATTTGACTTAGGCGATCAATATAAATTCTGGATACTTATTCATATTAACTTGCTCCAAATACATTCTATCCGATTGAAGTATATTCCACTTCATTAACTGAGACGTAAAATCGTATCCAATAATAATAGGCAGACCCTAGTGCCATATAATAAATTCCTTCATATAACTGTCATCATTATGGGAGACTTCCAACAAACGCGTCCGTCAACGACCACGATCAACACAATAAGAGTCCAATTACAAGGTCGTCACGTCGTAGCTTATCAACGTGACACGTCATCCTAAAACTAGGCAACTTATAACCTTTCGCGTTCAAAACCAAGAATCCGCGAAAACATCATATAAATTAATAGCGTCTTAAAAAACCAAAATGCGCAACTTTAAATATAGATCTCACTACCCTAATGGTTACAATTTCAAATTCTCTCGTAACATTCCCCTGACCGACGAGGTAAAAAAAAATCTATCTCACAGATTTTTTTTTCATAATAATTTTTTTTTAAAGTAAAAATTTACGAGATTATCGACCCACGTATCACGTAATATCGTCAACGGGTGTAGTCAACTTGAGTTCATGTCAACAACCACAAAAATATGTCTAGTTAAGAAATAAAGAAGTCCAATGTCAGAGTGTCGACTAACTAATTATGTCTCTAACTAAAATAGTATCCTAAGATTTTACATATCCATCTATATTAATGAATATTATAATCTAAACTAATAAACTATAAGATTCACTAACTGTAGTGTGTGAAAAGTTTCACATAACGTAAATATAGCTTCATAGCTAAAGAAAGTAAGGAACTACCAGAAAAAGTAAGGAAAGTTAAGAATGTATGAAAAGAAAGTAAAAGTAAGTTAATCGAATAGAGTAACATCTGTGTGCGTAAAGAAAGAATATGTAAGTAGATGTAATTAAATTAATCTATCATTATTAAAGTGTAATATTTACTATTATATATATTTGTAACTGTCTTTTTTTCTTTGTTGATGTGATCACTGGCCCAAGACAGTATACATGTTGTTAGATGTGTAGTGCGAGCGTATGATGAATTGAGTGTGGGTGCGAATGAAGGCGCGAATGTGTTTAGGCTCGTATAGATGTAGATCCTGCAACCCATACTCTCACATGCAGTAAACAAGGATGCTTTGACACTGCAGGCATGTTTCAAGACATTTATTGACGGGAACACACATAATATCAACAGGAACAGTCAGTGTAACAAGGTCATGCTGACCTGACATCGATAGGTATACATTTGGCATTCAAAAAGGTAAACATCAGAATAGACGTGCATGGTCAATAGCAAAGTTCTTCGATAATGACAGTTCGTAACGTCGCCCTT
Organism: Oreohelix idahoensis; assembly: GCA_024509875.1. Classification (NCBI taxonomy): domain Eukaryota; kingdom Metazoa; phylum Mollusca; class Gastropoda; order Stylommatophora; family Oreohelicidae; genus Oreohelix; species Oreohelix idahoensis. The sequence goes on from JAMPIV010010609.1 coordinate 63,122, forward strand.
GGCGTCTCTGACTAAACGCGTCAGATGCCTTAGTTACTATGACACATAGGTGCAACTTGGCACTCCCCGCCAATTGCACATATCAGGCTGTAGTATAATAGCCGAAAGCACAGGCCTCGTTCTGACGTCGGCCGTGTACTTCTGTTAAATAGGTTATCATCAACCCTGCAGTAATACTTATTGTAGATAGAAGTTCCGCCAATCTGCGGCTCCCACAATATATCTTCGTCACTGGATTTCTGGACAATATAAGACTAACAGTCTTGGATGGCTACCTCGAGCACAAATATATAAGTTCTGAAATGGCGGATCAGTGAGCTGCTGTTCACCCTAGGTAATCCTTTACATGTTCTGCCACCGAAAAGCGTAATAATGCATAAAGGTCGGTATTACCTGGCAAATGAATCCTCAGAACATCACAAGGAATTCTGTCGTCATCCCGACGCACAGAGATTCACTGGGGAAAACTGCCATAGCAGTTACTTCGAAGATTCTCCCCGAAAAACAATGGACTCTTGGTCCCTTCAGAAAAACAGGACCTCCCGGCTTCCCGGAAGTATATCTCACTCCCGCTTAAAAAACCTTCCCATAGGCCTACGCCGAATTGTCAACCTCTGACCCTACAGGTCAAACACAATGAATGAATAAACAAGGGAAGACAACCCCTAATCAACCTGACATCGCAGGTAAAGACACAATTATACTTATGATACAAACATAAGCAAATAACTTGACAGATGACTCCGTCGAAAATGACAGCAACAATATTATAAATAATATACTAACGTAAGTTCATCAATGAACATAATAAAACAAAGATAAATTAAAATTGCAATATTATCTAAGTGTGGGATACTGTTCGGATAATTGTTGTTTCTGTTCAGTTTATTTCACTATTATAAGTCTTTGAAATCAATAATGTCTATTACAAGGAATACGCTGTCCTTATGTTGAAATTTTTCATGAACCATAATCCAAGTAGTCCTATTTGATCCTTATTTCTGACGAACGTAGTTGAAAATACCTTTGTAAGTCGTTTCGATCATATTTTCATATTTAAATTTGAATGAACAATGTTCTCGAATTGTACTTGTAATCGAATAATGTTTTAAGTCGCTTGTGTTGTGTCAGGACACTAACCAAAGTCCGTGAACATTCCAGCAAAGTCGCTAACGTAATATGTTTATATGTAACGGAATGTCAACGTTGTAGAACATATGTAGAATTTTTGTTCTTTGATACATCATTTGACCTAGGAAACTGTCACTTCGTTGAATACGAAAGTGTTTAAAGAAATCATTTTCGTTTGTGATCGACTCGAAGTGTTTGTTCATTATCCGATGTGACATTGTAGTCTCTCGAATAGAATTTAGTAAATTTCCGTTTTCTCTTGAGTTCATTGAATTATTCTTTTGCATCGTTTGGTGACACTGGATTTCTTGACAACGTATCAGCAACGACGTTCTCATGGCCTGGGATGGCCTCGATAGTGAAATTATACGGCTGTAATAATATGGAATATCGCGCAAGCTTGGCGTTGTTATGGTTCGCTTTTTTGAGTGAAGCTACAGCTTTCGCGTCAGTCTAAATGACAAATGGTGATCCGAGTAGGAATTTCTCTAATTTTTGTATGGCCCAGATGACGCCTAGGAGTTCTTTGTCGATAATTGCATATTGACGTTCGGCCTCGGTAAGTTTTCTCGATATATAGAGAGTTGGGTGTAGTACGCCGTCATATTCTTGTAACAGAGTACCTCCCAATCCGTAGTTGCTCGCATCGCAAGTATAAACATTTTTTAAATATCTGGCAACCTTAGAATAGGTGGCCTTGAGAAAAACGATAAAATTTTATTAAAAGTCGTGTCGCAGTTAGTTGTCCACTTTATTTTTGTTGGCATATCTTTCTTCAATAACGAAGACAAGACAGCCGTAAGAGATGACAAGTTGGGAATAGACATACTATAATACTGGACAAGACCCAGTAAACTCCTAACTTGTTTTTTTGTTTGTGGAACTGAAAGCTTTAAAATCTTCGAAACATTTTTAGGAAGAGTTTGTATCTGTTCAACCCCTATGATATGTCCTAGAAATGTTATTTCATGACACCCTACTTGCATTTTAGTTGGTCTGGCAGTTAAGTTATTAGTTCTTAAAATATCTAATAATGAACTTAAACCCATGAAATGTTCATCAAAAAACGAACTGAACAGACAAATATCATCGATATATGTAATGATGTCTGATCTGCAAGCTAAAATTTTTCGCATCATGCGTTCATTAGCCCAAAAGGCATGACATTCCACTGGTATAAACCTTGTGGAGTCGAAAATGCAGTGTAGTATTTTGCTTGCTCAGTCAAGGGAATCTGCCAATATCCCTTAGTTAAGTCTTCTTCTTCTTCTTGCGCGTTCGCCCTGAAAAGGACGGTGGTTGCGTTGTGTCTGTTTGCGCCTAAGCTGTGATATCTGCACCTTTCGGTCGACACATCCGACTTCTGCACGGCATGTTTTAGGGACCGGGTTTGCCTTCCCATTTCGATCCGTACTCGCTCAGCCAGACTGCACTGCTGCAGACTGTTTCTAGGACCACCACGTGGAGGTGGAGTACGGTCTTGACCAGCTCTGGTTCGCTGGTCCTGATGCAAGCAGTTAAGCTATGGGTCGCTGACTGCATTCACTATTGTTGCATCTTGGTTAAGTCAATTTTCGTGAAATATTTTGCTGACGAAAGACGAGTAAGCAGCTCGTCAATAAGCTGATGAGGTTCGCTGTCTGGTATAGTTTGAGCATTAAGTTTCCTATAGTCTACACATAGTCGTATATTATTATCCTTTTTCCTCACAATAACTAGAGGTGAAGCGAATAGAGAGTTACTATGTTCGATAATTCCTAATTCTAACATCTGTTTAAGTTCTTGAGATGTTTTCTCTTGAAAATGAATAAGTACTGAATAAGGACGGAGTCTTATTGGTGTACTGTCCTTAAGTATAATGTCATGCGAGATTATTGAAGTCCGACCTGGTATATCTGTCAGAACATCAGAGTAAGTCTCTAAAAGTTTAGTAATAGATTCATTTTCCTGTGAAGTAAGTGAAGATGAAATATTAACATCCCTCCAAGATTCGGAAGATTGTAATTCCGGAATAGGAAAAGACATTTTAACCTCATGGAAAGATGATTCCTCCTCCTTAATCACAGAAAGACTAGAATATTGATAAGAATCAATTGCTTTCTCGTCTAGGTCGTGAAAAATAGATTGTAGATGTAGTGGACGAGTAAAGAATTATTTCAACATGTTTATATGGTAAATTTTTTTCTGACCCTTTATGTCTAAGATATAGTCGACGTCAGAAATTCTGTCTATTACCTTGTAAGGACCATTCCAAGCGATTAACAATTTATTATCCTTTCGTGGAAGTAGCACGAAAGCTTCGTCACCAGGAAATAACTGGCGTAGTCGTCTTTTTTATTTTGGAATTGTCTGGCTTTATCTTTTGCAGCCTCTAATGAAGCTGTAGCCATTTGACAAGCCTCTATAGTTTGTTTACGTAAGTTAATCACGTATTCATAAGATGACTGTGTGTCCTGAGTCATCTCATAGTCGAGTAGTAAGTCTTTAATGAGTCCCATTGGACCTCTTGGCGGAGCACCAAACACTAACTCGAATGGAGAGAAACCGGTTTGTTCATGCGGAATCTCCCGGTACGCAAACAAAACAGCTGGAATAGCTCTGTCCTAGTCTTGATGATTATTTACTGTAACTTTATGTAACAGTTGCTTAATGGTGCGGTTGAGCCTTTCAACTGAACCGTTACTCATTGGATGATAGACACTACTGAGACTTCTTCCTATGTTAAGTGTCTTCATAACCTCTTTCATTGTCTCAGACACAAATTGAGGACCATGATCGGAGAGTAATTTATTTGGAAAACCAATCCCAGAAAATATCAATAACAAAGCATCAGCTATATCAGATGTTGTAATATTTTTAAGAGGTATGGCCTCAGGCCATCGAGTGCATAGGTCGATGCATGTTAATATGTACCTATGACCCCGTGCAGTTGGTAGCAAAGGACCAATAATGTCTATTGCCATCTTATCAAATGGACGAACTGATATATCTTATGCCTGAATGGGAGCATTATGGAATGCTCCAAGAGACTTAACTTCCTGGCAAATCACACAGGAACGTACATATAAAAATACGTCTGTGATATTCCTAGCCAGAAAAAGGATGACAACACTCGTGAGCGTGTGCGAGTGTAGCCCATGTGACCCGCGCATTGAGAGTCATGTGCATGTCGTAGTATGTATGTTCTTAAAGAAGATGGAACTATGACTTGTTGTTTCACCTTATTCTTTTCCCTACTGTTACGAAGTAAAATACCATTTTTTATAGTAAACCAATGTTTAACCGTATTGTTGACAGAAATATCATCATATTTATTAACTAATGGAACACATTTTTTTAAAGATTTATCTTCTTTTTGCTTGATTGCAAAAGACTCTCTCTCGATCATAGATTCAAGTTCCTTGTCAGTTTTGACCATTATCTGAGTAACTGCAGTATTCTTCTCCAATTCATGAGCCTGTGCCAGTGTAGTCACTGTATTGGATGTATATAAGTTTTGCCTTTCCCATTCTGATATTTCCTCAGACGTACATTCTTTGCTGCCATGTATGCGTCCGACTGTCAAATCAGCAACAGGATTCTGAAGCAGACATACTTTTACACTCCCTGAAAAAAATGGTGTATGAACATCTATAATCGCCGTGGGATAATACTCAATCGTCCCACCGAAAGTAATGCAGCGTACAAACTCTCTAGTAACATGACGAGGATGTACTAAGGATTGACGGATACCAATGGTGGTAGACCCGGAATCTCTTAAAACAGAAACAATGTGTCCTTCAAATATTCCCTTATTAAAAATCAATGTCCCTGTACCATCGTTTGCCGTGAGACAAATAGCAGGATTAGGCTGTGTAACGTGTATAGGCGTTTGGACTGGATTCTGAAAAATAGCATGGCATTGTGGACAAGTATTTGCCACATTATTATCAACAGCAAAGCATGCAGATGATGAATGTGTTGGAATATCATTATTGTTATTGCATGGCGATGCATCAGTGGTCAATGCTGCCCCTGTAATATGTGTAAACCTATGATCATTTCTAGAGGTGGAGCGTTGTCTGTCTTGCACACCTGAATAATTATTGTTATTGCCTCTACTGTTATAACTTTTATGTCTTGGTTTAAAATTGTCATTCTTCTTATACCAAGTGTTACCATTATTATTATCCTTGTCAGTAGCAAATTTATTCCAACCTGATTTTTGTTGAAAATTATCTTTATGTTTAAACTGAGGTACCTGATTTCTAAACGGCTGTCTACCTCGGTTAAAATTATTATAGTTGTCATATTGATTTTGCCCCTGATTATAACTATCATTATATCTTCTGCAATGATTATTTCTATTTAGGCTGTGTGTTCTTTGTTTGTTATACCCATGGTATGACATGTTAGATGCTACAGGTAATGGTTCTCTGAGATGTGAGTTACCTAAACTGACGATAGGATGTGCGGTGAAGTAATTTATTGCTAACTCCTCAAGATCCGCAATGGTAGGAGGTTTGCGTTCTTGCAAGAAAGAAAAAACTTGTGGACTAACAGAAGATAATACTTTATCCCTGAGTAGTAAATCCACTAGTTTGTCATAAGATTTATTCACCCCAGCTAGTTCCACTCATCTATTAAAAGTGTTGCGTATGTTCGAAATAAAGCCTGGGAAATCTTTAGCATAATCTGGTTGAAGAGTTTTAAATCGCAATCTACAACCTTCCTGGTCTAAATGGAAACGTCGTAATAGCAATGCCTTTATGGCATCATAGTCACAAGGTATAGTAGGATCAACATTTTCAGTAGCATTCAAAGGTTCACCATCCAAAAATTCTCGAAGTTTAAGTGCCCACGCAGATTTATCTAAGCTATTTGTCTGACAAACGTGTTCAAACCGTGCGAGATATGATCCCAGATCATGAAAATTAAGTTTAAAGTGTGCCAATTTAAAGTTATAATAGCTCTTGCGTTGGTTAGATGACGACATTTCATTTGAATTCACACTATGGCTAACAGTAGCGCATTGTGCATTAAATTTGGCTGTTTCCAATTGAATCAATGCCAATTCTTTTTCTTGTTGCCTTATAATTTCTTCTTGTTTCCTTTTATTTTCTTCTTCAATTCGTAATATTTCATCTCTTGCCAATTTTCTATCTTCTTCTTGCTTGGCAATCTCTTTTTGCTTTTCTAACTTGGCTTCACGTTCTTATTCCTCTTGCTTGGCAATAGCTAATTGCTGTTTCGCGTAAAGATGAAGTTCTGATCCTTTATAGCTAAAATCTTTTCCAAGTTTAACGAAATGCTCTAAAGTAAGCATTGTGAAGTTAATAATCTATGTAGTTACTCCACACTATGTTTTTAATAAACAATATAATGTATTAAGTTATTCACCTATGTACCCAGTAGCCAATGTATTACTAAGCTTAGTAAAGTGTACTAAGTATTCTCTAATTTGTCTGTTATATTCAAGACAAAATATATTTTTAAAGTTATATCTCAATATATAACATCATCATGCCCTTGTCATCATGGACAAATAATAGTGGCTTGGACCACTACTGCAAATGCTAGCAGTCATTTCATCAAGTCCCCTTTTAATTTAAAATTAACCAAATTACTTCAAATATTATTATATTCTTATTATTCTATAATAAAATTAAGTTATAATTATCCTAACATCAATAATTAATTAATATATATCACAGAAACAATTAACTAAAGTTTTTAAAAACATTAGCACATCACAATTGACGAATGCAGACATGAAAAAAATGATTTCACGAACTAAATCAAGAACGGAAGTGGTATGAGAATTAAACCAAAATCTAGGTCAAAGAACCAAAAAATAAATACGAACACAGAAAATAATGACGTCATATGACTCTATAACTGACAAATATGTACACTTATAAAATAATCGAAAGTAAGATTGCGATAAACATGAAAGATTACAAACAGTAGACGAAAATGAATATAAATGAAACTTATTACAGAAGAATTACACCAGATTTCACAGAACTATACACTTAACACGTAATATCGAATTTTTGCAACAACGAGCATAACGTTCCTCAAATTATGTTAGAGGGTATCCCGCAGCAAATTGCAAAAATTCAATGATCCCTAATGAGAACGATCAGAATTGTTTGTGGTCTGCCAAGGCGGCATTAACAATCAATCCTGATTCCCGCCATCCAAAGCCCGCTTAACATTACAAACATATTAATATGACATAAATACATATAACATGCGTGAATTAAATATTCCAACGAAAGAAAATGGACCACAGTTTGCTTTATCAACTCACAAACGGTTACTTATCTTTATAATTTTGATAGTTTTCCCCGGACAGTGTTAGCATGCGCCAACGGCGAAGATATGTCTTTCTCGAAGCTGATATTGAACGTTTGAAAGTACTGGTTCTGTTCAGAATGCAGTAGTGTTCTTAATTTGACGTTAGACATTCTTTCAGAAGATCTTGACTTCGGCCGTTCCTCTTGCACATAAATCGATGACGTGTGATGCCCTTGGGTCGTTATGCGTAATGCGTCACAGTTTGTAGGTCGCGTGAGTGATTCACGATCATAAACATTTCGTGGCACTGTGAGAAATAACTGTCCTTTTTAAAATTCACTTGATGTCGTTTTAGCCTCAAAAAGAAAAATGTTTTCGATCCCCATCAATGGCCAACCACGTTTTTGTTACCGGCCTTTTTCTCCATGTATTTGGTTAGCATTAGACTTCGGTAACAAATATATTTTTGATTCTAAGTTCCTACTTAGTCTTGTTTCTCATTTGAAATATATTTGCTCTGGTCATGTGATGACTATTCTTAATGCAGAGCGAGATCGTGTTAAGCTGTAAACAACGAATGCATGGGCCAACATTGATAATATTCAATAGAGCGATTTCACTTGACAAAGTCTACTGAGTTGAGAGTCCACAGGTTACATTTATTAACGGCATACAAGTTCGGTTAAAACAGTTCATGATCAATCAATAAAATATATCTTACAAAACGTCTCCTGAGTTTACCTCATTGGAGTCGTCCTACCGTCAGATTATTTATACGTGATTTCCGTGGTTCGGCAATCCGATAACGAACAATTTGACTTATGCGATCAATATGAATTCTGGATACTTATTCATATTAACTTGCTCCAAATACATTCTATCCGATTGAAGTATATTCCACTTCATTAACTGAGACGTAAAATCGTATCCAATAATAATAGGCAGACCCTAGTGCCATATAATAAATTCCTTCATATAACTGTCATCATTATGGGAGACTTCCAACAAACGCGTCCGTCAAGGACCACGATCAATACAATAAGGGTCCAATTACAAGGTCGTCACGTCGTAGCTTATCAACGTGACACGTCATCCTAAAACTAGGCAACTTATAACCTTTCGCGTTCAAACCCAAGAATCCGTGAAAACATCATATAAATTAATAGCATCTTAAAAAAAACAAAATGGGCAACTTTAAATATAGATCTCACTACCCTAATGGTTACAATCCCAAATCCTCTCGTAACAGTCATGACATGGTGTATGAAAAAGAAATAACACAATGTCTTAAATTAAACATACACTATCAGTATCAACAACTCCAGTGGTCTTAAAAATAAATCTTGTGAGCATGAAGATACAAAAACAAGCTACTGTGGCGTCACAATGCCGACTGGCTGCACTGGAACAGGAAAAGTGGCGCAAGGCGACATATAGAACATGTTGAAAAGAAACAGCTTAATCACGTAACATAGCAACTCTGATTCTCATGGGAAGGCTGTTGCCGTGGAAAAAAAATGAATGAAAATTTCTATTTTAATAACGGTAGAATTTTATAACAGGCAACAGTTATATTAAAATTTAATCTACCGGGTGTGGCTGTGTAAACTTCCGACCCCTGTAGTATGTTAATCAAACCTTCCTCCGTTACACAAGAAAGGGTAACAGAGAAAGTAGCACAGTCTAACCTGGAATCATTAATTATATAGGGTGATAAAAGTGTCGGAGAAAAAAAGTAGCGAGTAATGATGTACGGAAACGTCGTGAATATACACATGATACCAACGTTATGTTAAGTGTAAAGATGACCAAGAGTGTAATGGTGGTTGACAATCTGAGATTTTGAGCAAGACAAACGAAATACAGTTGACAAATGCGTACACCTCAAAGGATGAAGTGAAGTCATAGCCTGTGTACCGGGCAAAGAGGAAAGCAAGAAACATACAATAAAGATGTAAAAGCAGACAGTAGTAAACTTGGACCTACGTCGAAGTTTAAAAGAAAAACAGTAAGTACGACAAAACGTAATAAAAGACGAAGATACTGAGCTAACCGGCCCACTAAGAAAGTTAAAGAAACTCATAAGGTATAGATAAGTACTAAGAACCAAGTCAGTACATGTAGCAAAGAAGACACTAGTCATTGCAGCAAAGAAGTTACAATCAACGTGACTGGATGTAGATTCAGTCGTAGCTATAAAGTTATTGTCTGTGTTAGATAAAACTGAAGGATCTTCTTCTATAATAGTACTTAAAGAAGAGTCAAAGTTAGAGTTGCGACGTACTGAGGTATGTCGAACTGGGCTAAAAGAAGCACCTAAATTAGCATGATGAACAATAGTATCATCAATACTGCAAGATTTCACCACATTAGCAGAATGTACCACGTTAGCAGAATGTATCTGAGGATAGGATTTCGGCAAAGTCATTAGTGTGGAGGCCGTAAGGTTATGTTGCCGTTCCCAAGCAGCAATTTGTACCGGCGTACAAACCTTTATACCATGTATCTGTCCGACAGTAAGGTCAGCAATAGGCGCTCTGAGCATACATGCGTGTATATAACCAGTGAAAAACGGTGTGGCAATGTGGACTATGGCAGTCGGAAAAGTCTCAACTGTCCCACCTAATGTCACACATTTCACCAAATTACCCGTTGCGCAAGAAGGATCAACTAGAGACTGTCTAATCCCAACAGTTGTGCATCCCGAATAAAAGAGAACTGAGACTGGATTATTATTTACAAATCCTTTATGTAGGGTAAGAGACCCTCTTCCGTCATGCGCAGCTAAGGCAGGAAGAGTGGGTAGAGGATGACCGCAACTCAAGGTAGTTATCGCTGTAGGTTGGAACAAAGTTGTGCACTCCGGGCACTGAGATGCTCTCTCGAAATCGAAAGCAGAGCAAGCAGTAGCATTAGAGACACTATTATTATTGTTACCTTGATTATTAATAACCTGGGGCTCCTGTTGAGCAGAGTTAGCATGGCGATGCGATCTATCATTTTGAGATCTACCGTCATATCGAGATCTATCACAACTATTATTTCTATTGGGACCATTGCTATTTTCTCTATTAGGACCATTGTTCTGATTTGAACCCCAGTTAGCATTGTTGCGATTACTATTTCCCCTTTGGTCAAAACTATCTATTAGATGGATTTTGTTGTCCCCGAGAAAAATTATTGTAAGGTTGATAATCTCTAGTGTAGTTACCCCTTCCAAAATTTCCATAATTGTTGGAACCAAAATGCTGAGGTCCGTTAAATTGTCTGTAGTTTCTTGGAGAAGGAGAATTGCTACGTGATGGACCCCCTTGGTACTGTCCAAAATCACGATTATCTCTCCTAACAAAACTGCGATCAGCACTTTGAGACCTACGGCGCAAATTAGGACCATATGGTATTGCCAAAGCCACGGGTAAACCCTCTCTGACTTGAGAGTGGCTAAAAGTCACATTTGGGTGTGCCGTGACGTATTGGCAAAAGTATTGTTCCATATCTTTCAAGTTAGTAGGCTTTCGCTCATGTAGAAAGGAAAGAAAAGAAGTGTTAACTGATGACATGACTTTGTCACGAAGCAATAAGTCCATAAGGGCTTCATATGTGTGTTCAGTTTCTAAAAGTTTAATCCAACGTATATTTGCTATAAACTCTGAAAAATCTTCCCGTCTCCGGTAATAGAGTCTTAAAGCGAAGACGATAACCGTCTTCATTAAGCTGATATTTCTTTAACAACGCAGCCCTGGCAGTATCATAGTTATTCGTGTCAGGCCCCTCCAACCTACTTACAACATTCACTGCTTCACCCGCAAGTAGTTCCATAAGTCGTGCACAATATTCCGACTTATCTATTTTCTGAGATTCACATGTAAGTTCAAATCTATTCAGGAAAAATACGATATCGTCAGAGGTAGGTTTAAAAGAAGGCAATCTAAGCTTATAAGAATTAGCATTTGTCTTATGAGAAGTTGTTTGATTATCCGTAGAATTTTGTGTATTAACAAAATTCACTACCTTCATTCTCTCCAGCTCCATATATAACATCTTTTGCTCATGGAGTCTAACGTTTTCTTCAGCTTGCAACTGAAGTTTCCTTTCTTCCAATTTCATTTGCTGTTTAAGTTTTTCATTTTCCAACTGAAGCTTTCTTTCTTCTGCCTGCATTTGCAATTTTCTATCCTCAGCTTCTATTTTCTGTTTTTCAGTTTCCATTTGAAATTTTCTCTTTTCTGCCTGCATCTGCAATCTCCTATCTTCAGCCTTCATTTTCTGTTTCTCAGCCTCCATTTTCTGTTTTTCAATTTCCAGTTGACGTTTTCTCTCTTCGAACTTCTGAGCCTTGTCATATTCGACACGTGCGAATTCTTTTACTTCCTCAGTAGTCATACCAAGGGATTTCCCTTGTTCAATGAAATAATCTAAAGTAGACATTATGTCTAATTTTATAAGATATGTCTCTTATGTAAGTGTACTGGAGAAACTCACTTTATCCCAACTCAGTGGGTGGCAAGTCCTTGCTTAAGAACTTGTATAATTACCTTTCCAAATATTAATAATATTATTAATTACTTACAAAATATGCATCATAATATTATCCGATTATAAGAAAAATAGACAACGCAAACAAGAGTGACAAAGACAAGATATAAAGGACAAATGACCACGTTCGCAGGAATCAAATTAAGTCAAAAGCGGAAATAAAGAAGAAAGTTTGCAAAGTTTGCAATGCCAGCTGCGAATAGAGTGACAAGACACACGACAGCACAGTGTATAAAGAAAAACTTTGTATATAAATAAAAGATAGAAAGGAGAGGGAGACACCTACAAACAAATCAATAAAAAAAAACTAAGGCACAGAGAAAATACTACGATAACAACAATAAAACGTTTCGTCACACCTAAACGATGGTGTCACAGATTTCCAAACACAGAGGACTGAAATGCATCAGCAAAAAAAATTCGCTGGAATTTCCGCTGCGGGAAATCCGCAAGAATGTCCCTACGGAACGCTTACGTAGGCCCTAAGTAAACTGGGATGTATCCTAACGTAAGTCTCCTCCCAACCAAACCCGCCTAAACATAGAACATATAACATAGAACATTCAAATGAAGAAATAATGCACAACATAGGAAGGATTTTTAACATATAAAGTGGTACAGTTTACGAACAAACAGCCACTTATCTTGAAAGAAAGAAAATTCCCGGCCTTCCCGCCAAAACGATGGGCATCGGTTGTCACAAAATCTGAAGAACTGTAATGGTGGTGGGTACTGGAACTCCAACGTTGCAAGGTACAGGAACAGGTACTTTTCACTTCTCAGATTCTTGAAAATACTGTATGACGTGTACTTGAAAACCGGCATACGAAAAGGAGAACAGGAAACACTGTAAGTCTTGACTTGAGGCATACGTAAGGAAGGACTGGAAACACTGCAGATCTATCACTTGATCTCTTTATAGTAGTAGAGGTACAATATCAAACACACCACTGTATGTTAGTGGTTGGTCTGGGGAATACTGTTCAAGTACTATAGATGAGATAACACCATAAACGTGTGTACAAAAATCCGACCCATACATAGGGGAGAGTGGGGAGAAATGGTCCCTCATTTTTCATTTTTAACCAAGTTCGATATAACTATAGAAATAATAATAAGTTTGAGATGTTATTAATATGTGTAGGTGAAATACCCATTTATTTCAAAATATAGTCTACATAAAATGGTTAAACATTAAAAATGTTTATAAAATTAACATTTGAAGCAATGATACCATAGTGGTGTGAAATAGACCGCGTATGGGGAGTAATGGACTTGATGAAGGGGAGAAATGGACCATATGCAGGAGAAATAGTCCATGAAAATGAATCAATAAAATTGTAAATTACCAAAGGATATGTTGAAACGTAGATACCTTTCTGTTCTTTTTGTACCCTTGCAGCAAGTTGGCTGTGGTAATATTGCTTTAATTTGACTTATTTTAACAGTCCCTAAATCTTCTACAGCAGGCCAAAAAAACTTGTCAAACATTTTACCACTCTTTCTTAAAAAATTGATTTCCACATCGCCATCCTCATCTTCCAGCTGCATGACTTTCCCAATTAAATATTTCGTGTTTTTTCCTGTCTCAAACTCACACACTACATATTGACCACAATTTAAGTCTACACTTTCTACACCCTCCATTCTGACACTGTTACTTTCATCATCACTGTCACGCCCAGTTTCATCCATAGATAGGCCTATGTCAGAATCTGTGTCATCATCATATGGTATATTGTCAGTATCATCATCATAATCACTGACATTCTCTTCAGACACAAAAAGGGATTTCTTGGCCTTTGATATAGTAACCTTCTTTCTGTTTTCTGATCTGTATTTCATTTTCATCTGCATTTCCGTCATTGCTGGAGATGATGTTGCCAGCATTGCCTTGCCACGTTTTCTCCCTCGATTGTTTTCCTTACGAGGGGCAGCCTTATGAAATCCTTTAAATAACTCAGGAGGAGAAAACACTTTTAAAGCTACTTTTGGGGCAGCATCATTTGGTGACACAGGAAATGAACTGGTCAATAAAACCAGGGAATTTGTCCCACCAGGCCTAAATTAGGTTCAATCAAAGTAGGGACTGATGCTTCTGAAATCTGAGGCCTGTCTGTGATGTAAGAAGGCAGAAAATCTTCAGCACTGAAAATATCTTGATCCAGTGGCCAAATGCCAGCAGCTTTAAACCCAGACATTATGTTTTGTTGGGTAGAGGCCCTAACAAATGCAGCGCCACCAAGCTCAGCAAGCTGATAGATGGAGAGGGTTTTTCCAACATTCTTTATCATCCATGAATCTGCTAAATGACTAAACGCTGCTTTCATGGGCCCAAAGACAGTTCGATCCAATGGTTGCATTTTGTTGCTTGTATGTGGTGGAAGAGTGATGACATGAATATGGTTCTGCTTTGCCAACTCCAGAGCAGGAAAGGAAATGTGGCTTTTGTGATTATCCATGATCACAATGATGGAATATGTCTCTGAAGGTCTAACACATTTCACAATATGCTCAACCACTTTCACAAAATTTTCACTTGTCATCCAACCTGAAGAGTGGGTAAGTCCTAAAGAACCTTCAGGTGCTCCATTTAACATAAAATGTTTAAAATTTTTTCTTGGAAACACAAACACTGGTGGCTAGCTGTGTCCAGTAGCTGAAACTATGCAGCACATTGTGACAAGTTCACCTCGTTCTCGTGATGTGACTTGCCCAACCTGTTTGGTCCCACGTGGTGCAATGACTCTAGGAACTTTTTGTACTGTTGTTACACCAGTTTCATCAAGATTGTAAATTTGATCCCCGCTTACATTCAGGTTTGTATAAGAGGCTTGTAGTATGTTAAAAAATGCCGCAACAGTGCATCGATTAAATGCGGTTGCTCGTGCCAGTGATGTTGCTTCTGGTTGTCTTATTGACAATTGTGAATGCCGCCTCAGGAAGCCAAAAAGCCATTCCCGTCCTGCCATTGAGTTCTCAATCCATGTTTGCGGACATTTCAAATGATTCAATGTTGCCATTTCAAAGGCAAGAGTACGAACATTTTTTGGTGTTAGTCCATGAAACATTTTGGAACAGTTATCCAGATAATTTGCAAGACTCTCTTCCTGTTCAGCATTAAAAATCTGACTGTGCCGATAATTTGGGGTGAGGCTGACTTCTGAAGATTTGGACTTGTTAATATTGTTGATCAGAGTTGTCCGAGCAATTCCATATTCCCTGGAAGTTTGTCTAACAGGCATGCCTTCCACTACGGCAGTCACAGCAGCTCTCATAATGGACTCCGGTACTTTGCCTTTATCTGTTTTCCTCTTGTAAACACGAGTCATTTTTTTCTGGAAAAAAATAATTTACTGTAAAAAAATAATTATTTTATACTTATAAAATAGGATTACATTGATAGTTTAACAATGATTAGTTTTATAGTTTACATTAATAGAATTTAAACATATTTCTTCAACTGTTTAAACAAACTAAGATTTAGGAAATATTTTGTGATGAATGGGATACATGTATAACGGTTCCATGTTCGGGGAGAAATGGACCAGTGACGGCCCATTTCTCCCCACAGGTATTCAAATAGAAAAGACAAGCATAAACTCTTAAAGCTAATAATTTTTAGGCATAAAGAACATTGCTTATGCAGGAAAATGGTAATTCTGCCTATAAAAATAACTTACCGTACAATCAGCGAAGCAACAACAAAAATTGGACATGCAATGTCACTTCAAAAAACTCAACTATTTCCTTGTACAAAATGAGGTCACTGATTGTCAAAAAAATGCGCGAACATAAAGAAACCGGACGTTGTTCCTGGAAATGATCTCATCCTACTGGTATTTTTTCATTATGGTCCAAATTAAAATGGAACATTCGTTTTTGAGATACAAGGGGCGGTCCATTTCTCCTAACGGTCCATTGCTCACCACTCTCCCCTACAAATCTTTAACACCTAACTCCCATTAATAAAACATGACTTAACAGTGACACGTGTCTCCTTTTCTGTCTGCTCGCTTTAAATTCTCCCCCCTTTTTAAATTGGGTTTTGTCACAAGTCTTCGTAGTCTTCTTTTCGTCTTTTTTTTGAGATTTTTATATATGTTTGGTCACTTCTTCAGATGATACTTCCTGAACGTGTCTAAAGCTTTTCAAGTGCTCTTGTAAGTCATTGTTGGAGTGACAAACATATTTGGCTTTCCATCACCGGGGCATAGATTTCTGTTGCAAATATTCTCAGAATAATCCACTATGCACCTTTCAGAACATTTATGGTGGCAATAAACATGTCATGTTGCTTCCATGCCTAATAGTTAAACGGGTTTGTCTCTCCTCCTGGTGCCTCTGAGTCGGGCGATTATCTCAATTTCCCTGCTTGTTTGAAGCATTTATGACCGATAACGTGAAGCGTTCACTACAATGGGCAGTTCTGATGTAATAAGTCCCGGCGAAAACGTGTGCAGTTGTTTTTGTTATCACGTATAACCTAATTAACTTGCAGAGTAGGCAACCAATAGGTGATACCACCCATGTGCGGCAAAATCCCACAGAGGGCTGTTACGTTTAACCGCGGCCTTGTAATACCAGGGAAGTTCAAAGACAGAAACTAGTATTGAATGACA
Source organism: Oreohelix idahoensis (assembly GCA_024509875.1). NCBI lineage: Eukaryota > Metazoa > Mollusca > Gastropoda > Stylommatophora > Oreohelicidae > Oreohelix > Oreohelix idahoensis. The sequence goes on from JAMPIV010010609.1 coordinate 79,693, forward strand.
TGAGAACTGCAGCTATTATTGAACTCTAAAAGAAAGTTGAATGTAAAATTTAAAGTAATTGCCAACACATTTCAAATTGTGAGAAGAACTCTATTCGTGATCAGATTATGTAAAAATAAGGTAGGATCCCATTACACGCCTATTGAGGCATATTGGGAATACGGTGTTAGACCCGTATTTTCTTGACCATCGGCATACTAGGGGTGATGTGGTCAGCATTACGCCGGCCGTCTTAACCTTCCGAGAGTTGTTCTGGAGGCTGGATTCACGAGGCTGGGTCGACCCCGGTGCCGTTTGTGGTCTAAAAAAATCCCACATCAACTGGGCACCGAACCATGGACCACCAAGCTAGGAAGCCAGTGCACTAACCACAGCGTTACCGCGGCTCCCATGTAAAAATAAACTTACTCTAAAATAAAAGTCGTTAACTTCTAAAACAGGTTTCCATAATAAATTATACTTATTGATAAGGACATCTTGTTTGTTATTTTATTTGTATTTTTCTACACTCAGTACTGTACATATTGCTTGCATGTTTAAAATCACTGACCAATTCAATTAAGTGTATGTCATAGCGCTTTCGTTTCATTTCTCCACATTTTCATATACAAAACTGAATGTTATCATTATAAATAAATTATTTTACGTAAAACTAGTAACGGTAGCCATGTCTCAAATATACTCCCTAAAATTAACTAATAAAAATTTGGTTTTTGAACACGAATACTAAGATTTAACTTCAGCCACTCTTGACATTTCGTCTCAGTTTGATGCCTATTAATAATTAAATGAAGCTTATCTCATGTCTTTGCCTTAACGGAGACTGTTTGTATACACATTGTGATATCTTCTTCTTCTTCCTCGTTCGCCCTGAAAAGGACGGTGGTTGCGTTGTGTCTGTTTACAACGTAGCTGCGATATCTGCACCTTTCGGTCGACACATCCGACTTCTGCACGGCATTTTTTAGGACCGGGTTTGCCTTCCCATTGCGATCCGTGCTCACTCAGCCAGCCTGCACTGCTGCGGACTGTCTCCAGGACCACCACGTGGAGGTGGAGCACGGTCTTGACCAGCTCTGGTTCGCTGGTCCTGACGCAGGCAGTCAAGCTATGAGTCGCTGATATAACAACCAAGATCTTTTTTCATATTTTTTTAGTTTAACAATTATAATTAATAAAAATTCAGATGTTCAATTATATGCAGTATTATTTATTTATATATTTATTGAGCGTTCGATTGAGAGAATGATTAGAGCGCTGGTCTCTTGCGGTAAAGGTTCTGTGTTCGATTCACGCTCCAGTCTACCCAGCTGAGATAGGGAAGAAAAAGGTAGCGAGGAAGGGAACTGGGTTCCCCCCCCCCCCCCCCCACCTCTCGATGATGGACCTGGAATAGGGAAGTCTCTAACACTTCACTCCACTACGACAGTATCTGATATGGGATCACCATGACCTTTTATTTATCATTCACTGCCAAAATTATGATCCCACTATACGCACCATACCGCACTACACGCACCATACCGCACTACACGCATCATACCGCACCACACCGATACCTGTTTGGAATTAACAATGAAATAATAATTTCCTACCATATATTTTATAAAATGTGTTTACACACTATAAATGAATACTATATGGAGCAAACATAAAAACATATTTACTCCTTATTTCTCCAGTCTTTTGCCCTATAAATGTGGCCTAATGGATATGAACGCAGTTTCATAATCCAGATGTACCAAGTTCGAAACCAGCTGCAGGTGGTTTGGTAGCAGATCGATTTCTGTGGATTTTTAACAATGGTATAAGCGCCGTACCGTTCAGAAAGCAATGGCAAACTACTGAATGAAAAAATTGCCTCGAAAAATCACAAAACAGCCAATAAAAGCTGGTGTTGATTGCCACGTCCTGAAAAGGATAAGCAACTAACTTTTTTTGCCCTATAAAGGAAGGAACGTTGGAAATATCTACCAAATGGTTTATAATTATTACAAGGCAGTGCGATATACCTATTTATTATTTTCAGGCAAGAATTACTGTATAGTGCTTCGGGCCTGAGTTAAGTGCCTGTTACTTAGGCAGGATTCACTTGTCCAGTGTTGCCTACCTGATGATAGCATGCACTGTGCAGTGCGTGTTGCCGGTTCAGAACTTCCTGCCTCCACCAGCGGTAAGTCCAAAATTTACTTATCTTAAAGAGTCCATTTTTTCAATGCAGGCATTTAAAGATCTACCAAATAATCCACTGGCTTCTACTGGTAGATCGGGATTGAATGGTTGTTGACCTCTGTTCTATAGTTTGTTTTTATGTCGCATATGACAACTTATCTGAATGTCTATTTTGGTTTTTATTCCACACATGACCACTTATCTGAATGTCTATTTTGGTTTTTATTCCACACATGACCACTTATCTGAATGTCTATTTTGGTTTTTATTCCACACATGACTACTTATCTGAATGTCTGCTTTTGTTTTTATTCCACACATGACCACTTATCTGAATGTCTATTTTGGTTTTTATTCCACACATGACCACTTATCTGAATGTCTATTTTGGCTTTTATTCCACACATGACAACTTATCTGAATGTCTGCTTTTGTTTTTATTCCACACATGACGACTTATCTGAATGTCTATTTTGGCTTTTATTCCACACATGACAACTTATCTGAATGTCTATTTTGGTTTTTATTCCACACATGACAACTTATCTGAATGTCTGCTTTTGTGTTTATTCAGAACTTGACAATTTACCCTATAGACTGCTTTTTTTGTGTTGAATAGAGAGTATTTCAATTTGACGTTAGCATGTTTTCAGTAAAAAATTATAATTAAGTTTCATATAGTGAAACATTGTATGCTTTTTTTTGTTCTGACACCAAATATTGTTTTTACATTTCTTCAGACACGTTTACCTGTGCAAATAAAGGAAATTGGATATTTGTTTTGTACGTTTTATTCTATTGTTTTAGACGCCAGAATAAATACTAATTTAATTACTTTTGTTCGCCTGTCCCAAGAAACATTTGAACTAATGGTCCAAATGTGCTAAATTGTTGTATTTACGACTTGGTGAAATTTATCAACAAGATTTTATCTAAATCAGATTAGAATTATGGGCACTTTACTCGAGAACTAAAAGTTCAATCTCGAGGTAGTATTTGTTATTACAATGTTCATCCACTGATTTGGTTATGTTTACTGTTATTATTAATTGTTTTTTATAATGTGTATCGAGGTTTTTTAATAAGTTTCTTGCTTTCCGAAAACGCGGAGACTCAATCCCTTGTTTCCCATTGTGTTTTTGCTCTAATGTTTGCTGTTTGCGGACAGTCGATAATTTTTATAGCAGATGTCGAGAATTAAATGTTTTAATTAAAATTAATCAACAAGTAAACCACGCCTGTATTAAGTTACGCAGCCTGGCAAATGTCTTCTTTGATCTTGTCTATGGACGTGGATAATTAATTTTTTCTTCTTGATATTAAATTTGATATAATATCCACTTTTTCTAACTTACGTTTTTTTTCTGTATGACGCATATTGTACTGTCTGCATATTGCAGTTTTACCCTGTTCAACCTAGCGTTTATATTTGGGGTATATTGTGCGTTAAGTTCTTCGGTGCTAGCCACTTGCTAGTCCTGAAAAGTACTGGTCCTAAAAAAGACCACTAGCTGACTGTCTGGATTCCTCTCGTTGTTAGTCTGTTTGTGGAATCGTGGCGTGTATTTCACATCCTGCCTCACTAGTTTGGTGGCAGCCCTGAGAAGGGCTAGTCCTAAAAAGGACTACTAGCTGGCTTGTAGAGTTTTGTGTATTTTTAACCTCCTTGGCTCTGTTGTGTGTGTCGTCCTTTTCTCCTGGAACTGATATAGTACTTTTTATATTATTGCTGGGAGTAACCTTTTTAGAATTTCAACGGTGACTTTTTCGTCGGGTTGGTCGTTTTTCTTATTTTCTTGTTTGTTTTTAGATGCAGTTTCCTCAATTGTCATTCTTTCTGTTTCTATGCTCTTGGTGGCTTCTTCGTTTTCCTCTTTCAATTCTCTCAGCTTCTTAATATCTGCTTCTATTTGCTGCTGGACTCTTTTCGTCTCCTCCATCATATTTCTAACGCTCTGTAAATCTATCATATTATCACTTGTCGTCTCCTCCATCATACTTCTAACGCTCTGTAAATCTATCATATTATCACTTGTTTGGTCCTCGGTAGTTTGCCTGCTTCTACTCTCAACCTGGAGTTTTAGTTTTATTTCCTTGACATCCACGGTCAGCTGATTGCAGTTGTCCTATATCTATTGTGTTCTGTCTGTTCGTGTCATCTGAAGGTTCTCTGAGTCTTGCCTCCCTGATCTTTTTGGTAGTGAAGTACTAACAATTTGACGGGGCGGAAGCAAAGTGATTATACCACCCGACAAACAAAACTTTCGTTGATTATGTGAGTTCTTTTGTATTTTGGCTTCCCAGATGTTTCTATAATTAATATATTATTCTGTATTTGCTTGTGGATTTATTTTTTTCAGTCACAGTACATGTTTTTATTCCTTGCAACCGGATTTAAAAAAAAAATATGTGTATTCCCTTGCACTATTCATGCAATTTTTATGTCATTTAGCTGCGTGTTTCTTCACATCCTTTCTCCTTTTCGCTTGCACATTTGAGTCATAACTTTCAACTAAAACACTGGCTGCACTCTTTCTTGTTGTTAAAGTAACAATATTTTTCAGGTATATTACTGGGTGTTCTTATGACGCGTTGTTTACGAATTAGCGAGCCTCTGTTTTTTTTATTCTCTATTAGAGTAAATTACATTTTAGTCAAAGGCTAGCTATGACAACTGTACACAAACCGACGGAAAGCAACAGTAAACTACCGTCGTATTATCCCTTGTATAATCATGACTCAAAACAACTTCCCAGTTAAAGACAACGACGTTAAGGGGAATTCCAAAGGAACCACCTCGTCCGGTAGGGAACATCATATGCTACTCGTACAAGTGATACCTGACCATCATCAAGCTACTGTTAGCAAAATTATAATTAAGGATAACTTAATCATAGGAACTTGGAATGTCAGGACACTAATGTAGAATTGAAAATTAGATAACATCAAAATACAATTCTCTGTGGTGTGGAGTGCTGGAGAGTGGCAGAGAGGGGGGTGTCGGGACTGTCCTCTTTCCACACAGTGTGCCTAGGGAGAATTCACCGGGTAATTTTTTGCCGAGTGCCGTCACCGACCGGGGGCTGCTTATTCGGAGTAACTGGATGACGTGCGCTCCGTCATAATTTATTCGGGGGAAATAAATACGAAAGAGAAGAAGGCATGTCACGGATTGCCTCCCTTGCTCTGTAGTGATGATCCAACAATGGTCAAAACGTTGAGTACATAATGTAGGTCTTCAAAGGTATCTGCCTTCGCACAAGATTACTTTTAGCCGGGATACAGACAGAAGGATGATGGTGCTTCTACCTCGAGCGAGGGAGTGTTCAAAAGATATTTTAGAAGTCAAGAATAGTGCATAATGTGTCTTAGCACAGTTAAATTATTATCTGTCCGACAACTTTTGTGCAGAGGTATATTGTATGATTTAGCTCATTTAAAGTCCTAAGCTGATTTAATTCAGTCAAATCTTAATTTAGAAGCTCTGTTTTAAGTGTATTTAAGGTGACTGAGACATACGGGTGCTGTACACTCAAAAGGATTAAATCAACTATAAATTTGTATATATACAAATAACAAATTTAATAAACAATTACATTTAACAGTGTAAAATGAATAATTCTTAAAAAAAAAAAGATTATCATCACATAGCGTTGGTATGGATATTGAGGGAATTTTTTGAATGGTCACTTGGTAGCTCTTAAGTTTGTGCTTAGCTGCCAGTAAGTTTGTTGGTGTCTGCTCAAGGGTGGATTTAGGCTGACTTCAATTACCACCCCTATCGACACCAAGTATTATAGTCCAAGAGGTAGGGTGTCTTATCTGGTTTTGTGTTGTTGTTGTTGTTGTGTATAATGGTGATGTAGTTCGTAGAGTGACAACACGTAGGGTATGACATGTGAAGTCATAAATAGGTAAACTGCTCTGAACGTTTTTTTCTTCATTTATTTCTGACGCCACAAGCACAGGGACGTTATATCCAGTTTACAATAAAGCAAAGTCATGACATTCACGAACATCAGCATACATTGTTTATCATAGTATTTGGCATATTCTAAAGATGATGATATGGTGCCGAGGTATTATATAGTTGACTCCAAATACAAAAGTACCTCAAAAAATCCTCCTACTGTTCAGATGTGCTAACTGAGACAAATCATGAGTTGCACGAGGATGGCATTCCAGGAGTGCAGGTCAAACTGACCTTTACAGGCATTCCTAAGTCTAACCTGGCAGTAGACGTGATCGCCGACACACAGCGACGTTCATAGAACAAATAACTGTCCTCCGGGCTGAGTAGGACCCGTGTACATATAGATCTCAGGTATGAAGATACCTGGGGCGTGACTTCTAGTAGAAGAACCTTCCTTTCTGTAAAGCATATGTGAGCAGAGATCGACCATTGTCAAACATAAAGTTAAGTTACAGATTGGATGTAAACCAGGCATTACCTTCGTTCGAAAATCCACACCACAGAAAACATACGCCTCCAGGCGTTTTAGAATACTCAAGGGAAGGACCTTGTAAGCAGCTATCTCACAACAAGGCTCCTAATCCCTAACAAAATCACAGAGACGCCAAAACGCGTCCTTTCTGCTTCACAAATCTACATCGTCTCCCAAAATAAAGAAAACTCCCAGACGCCCCGCGTCCGGACATGCGCAGAAGTACATCTACATGAATAGCAATCAAACCAGACGATCTAGGAAAATTCCAGATAAGATTTAACTAGATCGAGCCTTATTTGGACATGAACAGAGACCTCAACACAGGTTTCAGACATTCCAACAACAGTTGACCGCTACTACCAAATAAGGAGAATGGTCACACTCCGCTAATAAAAAAATATGGACCGACCGTGTCTCGACACAAGGGAAGGTAACATCATATAAAATGATAATCACTATATCCCGAGTTATGTAGCTTTGACCGAAACAAATTAAAGTGTACATTTCAGTCACCTCATAACACAATGTCTTTAACAAAAAATGATCATACAATGTTTTTTTGAGAAAAAATGATCATACAAAGACTTTTGAAAAAATGAAGATCTGTGCGTAACAGTTACCCTCTCTGAGCATTAATTTTAATCCCAGTGAGCGAAAACATTCATTACATTTATATTGAATATCGTTACATTTACACTGGTTGAAAAGGTGAATAATATAATAAGTACATCAGTTCTATCGTCATCCACGCTCTGCTCCATATGGATCTTGAGACTACCTCTGTTTTTTGAATCTCTATGAAAAATCCGCACAAAGCAGTGTGATAAACGAGCACAAAACCTTATCGCTATATCTTTTCCTACATCTGTCTTATTTTACTTTCTCCCACATTTGTGCTCTTTCATACCACGTTTTGCTATTTCATCAGTAAACTGTAATCTTTATTACTCGCGACTGGTATCTAGAGAACCACATTTGTCCTTTCATTGTTGGTATAGAAATTCTTTTGACTCAGTTCCCCACATTGTTAAACACATCTGGTTACATGAGGAGAGCGCTGCTGACACAAAAGATTATTCTAAGCCGTTGTTTAAACACAACACGGTCACCTTCTCGCACAATACAATGACAACGCAAACAATGACTCCATGAGTGTGATATCAAAGGCCCTGATTCCGGAACGACAACCTTTGCTTCCAGATGGAATACAATAAGCCCGGTACGACAAAGGGACTTGTTAGCATGCAAGCGACATTGGACCGGGGGAACAAAGACCTCCGCCAGCATAGAACAAAGCAGAGGGCTTTATGACAGTTGGAAGGCAGGTGATTTTCTCTGCATCTGTTTGTAATACAGCACGGCATTGAAAGTTGTTAGGGAGTGACGCACCCACTTTTAGACTGACAGGGGACAGAGACATTTTGGGTACGAGAGACCAGATGGACACTTCTCTATTGGTTGTATGGGTAGGTTTCACACCACAGACAAGATTTGGGAACATATGGGATCTTAGGAATATATGTACCGCGCAGTTCGTTAGAGAGAGGAGTCTAGTTTTTTTCAACATTGTGGTGTAGACATAAATCCCTAAAGCCTAGCCTGCAATTAATTCAGTGTGGATAAAATCATTCATATATGTGGTGTTTTGTGTTCGTAAGGATTTTGCGAAGGGAAAAGAAGGTTAGTAGATCTTATTCAGATTATTTATACTTTGTTCTTATTCCTTATTCATTTTAACCTCAAAGCTAAATGTACGAAAGATAGTTTTTCAATTAATTCTTTTTATAAATGATTAATAAAATCAGAAGATTGTCCCTAAGATGATAGGCTGATAAGATGTAATTAGTATTTCAAACTTCACCTTCATCTAGATTGTTAAATCATCATCACAGTCTTCCCTGCGCACACACTCTCATGCACACAATATTTAATATCATTAGAATCGAACTCATAGAAATCAAAAATGAGAAGTAGAATAAATGGAAGTCAACTAGTGATATTAAGTGTGAAATCTTAAGAAGACTTTTGTGTGTCTTCAGTCCATCAGAAGTCTACACGCTATGTGTCTGACGTCTAACAAGAAAAAAAGTTGTCATAACGGACTTTTGGCTAGCAGAATTCTCCAAAAAACATCCTTTATTCCTCAATTTAAAGGAATATTTCTCGCCCACGATTAAGACGGTGGACGCAGCACTTTTAGTCACCTTATATCACGTTTGCACACGTTCAATATATGGTTAAATCACTCGAAAGCTTACTGCAGGAGTCAAGCTAAAACTTACAGTTGATTACCCATATCAAGTTCAGCTCCATCGGAAGCTTACCATCTGAAATCAAGCTAAAGAGCTCAAAAATTGAATCTCATATATATACCAAGTGCAACACACTCATAAGCTTTCTCCAAAGTATATTTCATGAATCACGATTACATACTCAAGTTAATAAGTCTACCTATTAAGAACATTTAGTGAAAATATCCAGTCTGGCCTGCACTCTTCGGAGATTAGACAACAGACATTTTTCATACGACAACTTTTAACGTTGATCAATGCTACAGAGATATACTCAAACGGTGAAGGACTGTATGTCGTCAACGTTCTCAGTACAATAAACGTTTTCATCAGAACATACTCAGCTAAGAGATACCCCACTCGACATACCTTATAACAACTTGGGACATTCTATACATACATGAGAATCATATTACCCGGATGAAGCATTTAGAGAAACATTGACTGTGTAGATTACTCACCATTTTGGTAACACGTATCATATCACACCATCATCATTTCGCTTTACAGAAACTCATTCCTCTATTTAATTAATTACAATATTAATATCTCATCTGTTTGGATTTGTGTGAATAGTCATTTACTGTCATTACGTTCTAATCTCTATTAACCCAATATGTGTAGAGATTTAATTAATAAACCCTCTAATTGTTTGGTCATTATCTAGTTTTTTAATGTATCACTTGTGCTGTCGGTGTTAAATGTTTACATATAAGTACAATTATACACTCAGATGAGGTTGGGGCTTTTTCTGTTACGGGATCTAAGGGCAGAAGCTAAGGTTGTGGGAAAACAAAACTATTTCTATAATTAACTAGAAAACACTGTACAGTGGAAAGAATTCGAATTCCCTTCTTCTTGTCCTATCTCGAATAGGTCTTTATTCTTTCTTAACGAGCCCATTTCTGGTGACCTTCTACCTAACATCTCATAAGCTGTTAATGGAGAAAACTGCTGTCATAGTTGCCATACGACAAGTAGTCACCAGCTCTTTTGTGGTAGTTCATGAAACCATAATTCTATATGCTGATGTTGCCAGCCTTAGATGACTCGGACATCCATTAGCAATATTCACATTTTAATAAATGCAAAATATAGAATTTTTAAAACGTACATTCTAAAAAGCTCAGATAAATAGTTAAGGCAACTTGTTTAAGATGCCTCTTACACGCGGTCTGGGGTATTACTTTACAAAAGGCTCCCACTCTGACTTTGTGTTTCAGATTCATAGGATATAGGCTTTCCGTGTTAATGTAGGTAGGGTTTTAATTGGTTATAAGTCAAAAGATGCTAAAACAAGGTCCGGTTTGATAAATGGAATTATAATCGTATTCCTTACTCTGGCTAGCTGGTTGTCTTCTTGACGAGTTGAATTTCACAGTCCTCTATATCGGCGAAAGTGTCAGATCATTTTGCAACTTTCGTCCCACGCACGTGGTTGTTAATATCTGACCAGGCTCCATAAGTGTTGTTTATAACATCTAGAATTGCCCAGCTATTGTATTAAATCACGCGTGATATGACAACTTTCCTCCATAAATTTTCTCCAAGACTCATGCATTTGTAAATTTCAAACGGCCATTTTCCGAATAAGGAGTTGGTATTTCCGTCAATTCTCGGTAGTGATTACCACTACAACTTCTTACATTATTACAAATAATGTCTTCGAAACAATTCTGTCCGGAAGCAATTACATTTCCGTCGTCTTCATGTGTGTGTCAACAATATGTCACCACCTGGATAATTTACTGCCTTGTACCTTTGCAAAAGTTCCAAAGGTTGTTATTGTCGGGAGTTGTAGTGAGGAAAAGCTCTCACTGCAGATAAAATACTTCTATGGCACTCGCTTCAAACAGCCTCTGACAATCAAATCCAGCTCCCGGTCTTCACGTGTGGCTCAATTTGAGCCCGGCGGAACTGTTTCCACTGACGGGAGAAGGGGCAAAAGCGAGCGACTGGCGCCTTAAAACCAGCAGCTTCGGGCAGATAGGGCTCGTGATCCTTGGTTGGTAGCTTATCTAAGAGAAGGAACTCTGAATTCAAACCACCGCTGCCTTGCGGGAATATCCATTTGTGGAATTGGCTTCGGGAGTAAACCCTGAGGATAAATCCGGAGTCGGAGTCCCTAAGGCAGTCTAATGTCGATTCGACATTATTCTGGCAACTCCTGCGACATGGCTGGTACCAAACTGTATCGGCTACTGCCGTTCCTTTGGATCTACCGTCTGTGTGGAGAGGGGGAACATGCTGCATGGGCAACAGCTTGATCTCCATACAACTGTGCCCAAGCTCGCGCCCTGGTGAGGACACTCCAGCTTCACCCTATAGGTGTCGGCAAAACACGGGAAGTAGCAGTTACCAGTTATAAGCATTTTACCCAATTGGCGTAGGGCATGGCGCCAGGGGCTACTTCCGACTGTGGGAGAGGTTCAGGATCTCACTGGACAGCTACCGCCCGCTTTAAGCTGTGCAGCCCCCAGTCAATAAGGTGTTGTTCCGCCACTGTCTGCTTTCCCCATTGGGTGCACGGGGATTAGGGTCAAACCGAACTGTGGACAGAACATTTTGCACCAAGCAATTATCGAAAAAATAGAAATAAGCAAACTCTTAGATTGGGATGCTGGAACGTCCGGACTATGTTGACTGGAATATCCGAAAACCTACAGGATGTAAACGATGTAAGGAAGACAGCCATAATTAATGATGAGCTTAAACGACTTCAGGTGGATATAGCAGCACTTCAGGAAACGCGCCTGGCGGGCTCTAGAATAGTGAGCGAGAAGGACTACACCTTTTATTGGCAAGGGAAAGATCTTAATAAAGCTAGAGAACACGGAGTAGGTTTTGTGGTCAAAAAATCGCTAACTAAAATGGTTGAACCAGGCGAGAATGGATCAGAACGCCTATTAACGCTCCGCCTGCAAACTAGCACAGGTCCCATCACCTTTGTCAGTGTGTATGCTCCTACTCTATACTCTGCCTCAGAAGCTAAAGATGAGTTCTATGAGAATCTAGCAGCAGTTATCAAAAGCATACCTAGGCAAGAACAGCTTGTTCTCCTTGGTGACTTTAACGCTAGAGTGGGTGCCAATAATGTTTCATGGCCTTCATGTCTGGGCAGGTTTGGTATTGGCAAGATGAATGAAAATGTTGTGCGTCCACCATGACCTCTGCGTGACCAACACCTACTTTCAGACAAAACCCCAGCATAAGTTGTCATGAAGACACCCACGATCCAAGCACTGGCCCCAACTTGACCTGATTCTCGCCAGAAGGCCACTCCTCAGGTCTGTGCTCTCCACTCGCTCGTACCATAGTGCAGACTGTGATACAGATCACTCCCTGGTTTGCTGCAAAATCAGAGTACAACCAAGAAAACTCTATCGTGTCAGACATGAAGGGAAACCACGCATTGATACCAGCAAGATGTCAGACCCTTTCATAATCGCTCAATTCACTGCAACCTTCAAGAAAGTGCTCAGTAGCCCTCAGCATGGTGATGTTGTTCGTCCATCACAGGTGATGAAGACCACTCTGTTCATCCAATTATTAGGATGTTAGGATAGTCTATGAGTACGAAGGTGACTGATGAGCCCGATGCGGGCCTGGAAGGATCTCGGACAGTGTGGACAGGGAATGTTTGCTTCATGTGAATTTTTTATTTCACGATCTTTTCTAGCTTGTCTCCGCTGTTCCGCTGCTGCTCTTCTAGAAGATTCGCATGCCACTGCACCTCTACGAAGAGATGTGCGCCAGGCAGTTCGGTCTTGCGCAGCAGCTTCCCATGTGTCTGGGTTTATGTCAAAGGTTTTTAATGAAGCCTTAAGCGTGTCTTTGAAGCGCTTTTTCTGGCCACCATGGGAGCGTCTACCCTTCTGCATCTCACCATAAAAGAGTATCTTTGGCAGTCGATGGTCTGGCATGCGGACTACATGACCTGTCCAGCGAATCTGTGACTGCATCAGAATAGTATCGATGCTAGGGATACCAGCTCTGTCAAGAATGGCGGTATCAGGGATCTTGTCTTGCCATTTGATGTTCATTATCTTCCTGAGACAGACTGTATGGAAGTGGTTGAGCTTTTTTACGTGGTGCCTGTATACAGTCCATGTTTCACATGCATAAAGCAGCACTGGAAGCACCGCAGCTCTGTATACCTTCAGCTTTGTCTGTAGACTAATGCCACTTCGATGCCAAACGTTGGTGTATAGTCTGCCAAATGTGCTGCTGGCTTTGGAGATCCTGGTGTTCACCTCATCATCAATGACGATCTTCTGGGATAGTGTACTACCAAGGTATGTGAACCTGTTCACAACATTCAGTTTCTCACCATTTACCTTGATGACTGGCTCAGTATAAATTGTGCCAGGAGCTGGTTGGTACATGATTTCTGTTTTCCCCGTGTTGATGGTAAGCCCAAAGTTGGAGCAGGCTTCAGAGAATCTATCAACGCTACTCTGCAGATCAGCCTCTGATCCAGCAATGAGGGCACAATCGTCAGCAAACAGAAGATTCCTGATGGTGTGTGATTTGACCTTGGTTTTTGCTTGAAGCCTCCTAAGGTTAAACAATTTTCCATCAATACGATATCTGATGTCGATTCCTGTGTCCCCGTCTCTGAAAGCATCAGTCAGCATAGCAGAAAACATGATATTGAAAAGAGTCGGTGCAAGTACACACCCTTGTTTAACTCCATTTGAGACTGGGAAAGGCTCCGATAGCTCACCGTTTTCCTGAACTCTAGCCTGCATTCCATCATGCAGCTGCTGCACTATTGAGATAAATTTCTTTGGGCAGCCGTATTTTGCCATGATCTTCCATAGACCCTCTCTACTGACCGTGTCGAACGCCTTTGTCAAGTCGATGAAAGCTGTGTACAGGTCACAGTGCTGTTCTTGGCATTTTTCTTGAAGCTGTCTTGCAGCGAACACCATATCGGTGGTTCCACGTTCTTTCCGGAATCCACACTGACTTTCAGGTAGAAGACCTTTGTTAAGATGAGCCGTAAGGCGATTAAGAAGGATTCTGGCAAATATCTTCCCAGCGATTGATAGTAGTGAGATGCTGTTGCTACTAAACTTGTCGCAACTTATTCTGACCATGCATTTTGACTATAGTTAATTTTTTTAATGCATGGGAAGTAACTCATGGAATTGTAGCCACTTCTATTTCTACAGTCGTCTAATCTTGATAGCTGTCGTCAAGAAGTTGTCTTATCTTGATAGTATAGTTGCCGATAGTTGTGTGAACGATTTTGAGTTATGTCCATATATGGAGCGCTCAGATCGCCAGTTCTTTGAAAACAGTTGGCAATCGCAATGTTTCAAGATTCATTTCCTTTTAAGGTTTGAGTCTTCAGTCGAACATCGTAGAACATTCTTCGTTTCGTAAGTTTAGCTGAGTTGTAGTCGATTCGCGTGTTCTGCGCATGTCTCTGTTTGTGGCATGGTTTAAAGTGATTTCCGCCCAGGTCAGTCTGAGCAGAGATGCTGGTAAGGCGAGACATAGCGATGTGCTAGTATTCGCTTAGTTTATTCAGGAAGGAGTCCTCATCATTGTTGTTCCTTTTTTGAGATGATATATCTCTATGTTATTCCTAATGCCTGGAGACATATGTGATTATGTGATTCCTGATGTACAGGTAACTGAATCCTTTTTGCTGAGTAACTTTATCGCCATCTTGTGATGTTGACTTTTGCTTAGCCTGCCTTATTATAAAGTCTATGATATGACCAGTTTGTTCAGCTCACGATCCACTTATATTGTCACGCATCGATTGATGCCTGTTCTACGGACTATTTGCTTCCTGAACTTTATTGATGGATCTAGGTTTAATACCTTTGCTGTATAAGGAACATAGAGGACAATAATGTGACGCTCAAAAGACATGCCTGTCTTGTTGAGGTAAAAAAAATAGGAGACCAGATTTAATCTCCTAGTTGATATCTACTAGCTCTTATGGAAAGGGAAGTTTACTACCTGACTACATGAACAGCTGATTCCGATATCCTAAAAGGCATATGATGTACATTATTATGATGCTGTCTGCTGTGCCTGTTGAATTGACTACATATGTAATAATGACTGTTTGATCGTACCTATGATGTACCGGCTTGTTTATGTCTACACACTTCGTCATTGTGGCGTCTATAATAAATTATACAAAAACCGTCACTAGCTGTTGCAAGCATCATTGACTTTTCACGTCGTGAGTTAACGTGACGTCCTTGTGTGGATTGCCTTGCTTGTAATGCTCACTGTTTGAATACACATCTGCATCCTACACTAACCAGACCACAGATACCATACTATGTCTTCATCGCCTTCAACAATTATGGCGTACAACATTCCACTCAACATCTGACAACAACATTTGGTGGCCATAAGCTGGTTTGGTCTGGTTACCAGCATACACGGGGTCCCTTACCCACTTCATTCAACAAGAATTCAACAAACTCAATTGTTCAAGAAATCAACATACAGCGATTTTTCAAGGCATTCTATATCTACATACAGAATTATGAAAGTACTCGGCGTTGCCCGGAAAAGGTCGGAATTGTAACTTTTTGCCAGAAGCAAGAAATTTGACAGTACCCGGCGTTGTTATATATTGCCGGATATCATAGACTGTTGCTGTTTAACTCAAGTGAAGCCAGTCGCTGCTGTCAAGGTGTCAAGTTGCTGCCGTTTGTGAAGGTCAAGTGCCGGTTGATACAAGTTGTTTTCTCAAGAAGGCCAAGTACCGATTTCAAGCAATTTACGGTTGAATAAGAAGGTCAAGTACCGTTATTTACACTACCTGTACTGTTTAGAAGCTCAAGTACCATCGTCATGGCAGTTGGAGCAGTCCAGATGTACCATCATCGTTGGATCTTCATTCCTTAGGACGCTGATTGTCATCTGTTTTTTCTGCTGTGGCTGACGTTTGGATACCCATAAGTTAAGTGGCCTGTTTGTTTGTGAACTGTGCCCTTATACTTCTACTGAGTCTTCTGTGTTTCATCTCATTCTTTTGTTTACATGTTATATGTTTATATGTTATTTGTATATTTATATGTTTATGTTTCTGCGGGTTTTCGGTTGGGCGGCGTCTCCCTTAGATCATACCACGTCATAGAGGTCGTCTATCGTGAGCGTTTTCTGTAGGGTGTGCAATTTCCGATACTGGAATTTGCAAAGCGACTTCTGTTGCTATTTTTGTTAGTTGTGATGACATATGTTAGTATTGTTTTCGTTATTTTTCTGCATTCTTTAGTTTTGTTTTGATTTGTTTGTATTTGCTAGCCTACTCTTTTCTATAGTTTAGTTTCATATACCATTTTTGTTTATACACTGTGGTGTCTTGTATTTGTATTATCTTCTCGTAGATATCATCACATTTTTTGTGATATTTCTTTAATTTTCGCTTTATTTTTTGTTGATTTCTACGAATGTTTTTGTATTGTTGCTAAATCTTTGTTATTGTTTACATTGTATTGTTTACAGTGTAATGTTTACATTGTTATTGTTTACATTGTGATTGTGTTTACAGTCATTGATTACACTTATAGTAGTTAATTCACATTTAATAGTGGGTTATGCTTATGCATTACTACTACACTGATGATTAATAAATGATGAATAGTATTGTGCACTATTGAATGAGAAGTGCACCTATGATCAAGAGTTGATTGATGATATTTCAAAAAGGTCTATACACAAGTTCTTTGATATAAGACTTGTTTCCCACAGAGATTGGGATGATAATATAGTGTTGTGAGTAAACAAGTGCTTCATTTAAGACTTGCTATAATTAAATTTGAAATAAGATAATTAATTATTTCAGGTTGTGGACTCATATTATTACTCATCATGTCTACATTTGAGCACTTTATTGAGCAGGGTAAATTGCTTGGGAAGACAGGTGATAAGTTAGAAGAATTTGCAACTGCTCGATATGATAAAGCAATGGAAGCTGAACAAAAGAAACTGCAGATGCAGGTGGATGAAAAAAGATTCCAAATGGAAATGGAAAAACAAAAAAGAGAAGTAGAAGCAAAAGCTGAAGAGAAGAGACTACATATAGAGGCTGAAAATAAAAGACTTGAAATAGAGGCTGAAAATAAAAGACTTGAAAAAGAGGCTGAAAATAAAAGACTTGAAAGAGAGGCTGAGGCTGAAGAAAAAAAGTTACAAAGAGAGGCTGATGAGAGAATAGCAAGAATGCAGCATGAAGAAAAACTCTTAGCTTTGGAAGTTGAGAAATTAAAGGTGATGAACATGGGTAATGCTAATGATGCAAATAAGGTCTCAGATAAGACTAATGCAAGCACTTTCAAGCTTAATCTACCACCATTCAATGCTTCCATCGACGATATAACATTCTATCTGGACAGATTTGAAACTTCATGTAAAGTACATAACATAGATAAATCATTGCAGGTTTATCATTTGTCCAAAATACTTAGAGGCGATGCTATGAATATGTGAAGCATGGTAGATGAGCCTGACAAGAACAACTATGATGTTGTCAGGGCTATGTTGTTAAAGAAATACCAACTTGACGAAGACGGCTATCGTCTTCAATTTAAAAATATGTTGCCAGAAACTGGTGTGCAATTCTCTGAATTCATTTCAAAGATACTTCTTACTTTTTTACGTTGGGTGGAGCTGTCGAAGATAGAAAAAACTTATGAAGGACTTATAGACTTGATACTTAGAGACAAAGTCATGTCTTCTGTTAATGAGTCTTTCCTTGCTTTCCTTCATGAACATAAACCTAAAACAATAAAAGAAATGGAAGATTTCTGTAGCAAGTATATAACTGCACATCCTCACGTAACCATTAGTAACTCTAAAGTAAAAGAAGGTCTGCCAGTTGCTTCGGCAGCACCTTATGGTCAAAACTCTAGTCATAGATTCCAACAAAATTTTGATAGGAAATTATGGAAATCAATTTCAGGGTGATTCTTCTTCGAAGAATTGGAGACGAGCTGACAGTCCTCGTTACTTCCAACCTAATAATTTTAGACATTTCAGAAGAGGATATGGTAACAGAGGATTTTTCTCGCGTAAACCTCAAAACCAAACAAATAGATGTTCACATCAATGTGGACATGATAATAATAGTTATAATAGAGACAATAATAACTACAGAGACAATAACAACAGTGATAACTTCAGAGGTAATAGTAGTCGCGGTAGATCTCAATACAAAAAAAGAGATATCAGCAGGCTAACTCGGTTCAACAAGAATCTCAGGGAGCCTGTAATCAGGTTTCTGATAATAAAAACTCTGACGCTGTCACTTGTTCTTCTTTTGACTCTGGGAGAGCAAACAAGTGCCTCCAATGCAGTACTTTGTTCGAACCAACTACAATATCGACGTTGAGTTGTGGTCACCCTCTCCCCGCTCTTCCTGCTTCGGTTGCACATGACTGGAGAGGTTCTCTAATCCTACATAAGGGTCTTGTTAATAATACTCCGGTCTCACTACTTTTCGATTCCGGATGCACCACTATTGGTGTTAGACAATCGCTTGTAGATCCATCCTGTGCGACAGGAAGGGTTATCAAATGTATCACATTTGGCGGCACTCTAGAGAAATATCCTACTGCTGTAATTCACATTGCCACTCCTTTCTTTACGGGAGATGTGCATGCCTGTCTCTTACCGAATCCAATTGCGAACCTTATAATTGGTCGTATCCACGGAGTTAGGGAATGTACCCCACAGCAGATTGCTGCTTGGGAAGATGATAATATGCAAGCTACCAATGCAGTGGTTACAAGAGCACAAGCTCTACAAACACCACAAACTTCGTTGAATAATGATAATGAAGTTCATAGCCAAGATAGTACCTTGGTTATTTCTCGTGACTCGTTCATAAAATTACAAGAAGAAGATCCTACGCTAAAGAAATTCTTCATTCTTGCGAAGAAAGGTGATCCAAATAAGGATACACAAAGAAAATCTTGGATAGAAATGAAAAACGGCGTACTTGTACGTATGGTACAAGACTCGGCTACGTCAGCACATTCGCAAATTCTTGTTCCCAAGAGTATGAGAGTGCAAATATTGCAACATGCTCATGACTCGCAATGTGCTGGACACATGGGATTTTCCCGTACAAAGTCGAGAGTCCTTGCGGCTTTCTTTTGGCCCTTTGTTAACAAGGACATCAGTTTATCCTTACATGTGTCGATATGTGCACACGTTGGCCAGAGGCTATCCCTCTAAAGAGCATATCTACTACAGATATCGCAGATGCTCTTTGGCTGATATTTTCTCGCTTGGGGTTCCCCAGAGAAATACTGTCAGACCATGGCACTCAACTCATATCTGATACTATGTCTCAAGTAATGTCTACCTTACACATTAAAAGATCTCTCAGTAGCATCTATCATCCTATGTCTAATGGGTTAGTTGAGCGTCTGAATAGAACGCTCAAGACTTTACTTGGTAAGATAACTGAAGATCATCCTCAAGATTGGGACAGGGTTTTACCTGCGGCTCTCTTTGCCTATAGAGAGGTCCCAAATGAGCACACAGGATTTTCTCCCTTTGAACTTGTCTTCGGCGCGCGTCCGCGCGGCCCTATGTCTTTGTTACACGATCTCATCACTGCCGATGATATTAGTGATGACACTCAATCTTCATATGAGTATGTCATTGCTCTGAGGCAAAAGATCATTGAGGCATGCAAACTAGCGACTGCTTCGTCAGAAATTGCTAAAGAAAAAGCAAGGCAGTTTGCTAACAAGAACAGATGTCTACGACAACTTTGTCCAGGTGACAAAGCATTCGTCCTACTCCCCAGTAGGGAAAATAGACTTCTGATTGCATGGAAAGGTCCATATGCAATAGTCTCACGAATTTCCGATGTTGACTATGTGGTCGATATAGATGGAAAGCATAAGACTTTCCATATCAACATGCTGACAGAATTTCATGAGCGTCCAGACTATTTGCTGCCTATTTTCCAGGCAACGGACGATTCATCTGTACCTCATGGTCATTACTCATCACTGTCTGTCATACAGGATGAGGAATCTGTTTTTTCTGATGTGAATCTTCCTCTTCCAGTGGTTCCACTACATTCTATGGAATCTTGGAAAGATGTCTCCATTTCTCCTAATCTTTCTGTTGATGAACATCGTCAAGTCTCGTCGATGTTACAGACATTTAAGGATGTTCTAACCGACATCCCTGGTCACACGCAGTATATAGAACATGACATAATTCTTACCGACAATAATCCTATTAGGGTTAGGCCTTTTCCTATCCCTATACACTTTCAGTCACAAGTGGAAAAGGAATTGGATGAAATGATCCAATTAAACATAATTGAACCATCGACTTCTCCATATTCTTCTTCCATGGTTATTGTTCGGAAGAAAGATAAGAACATACGAATTTGCGTTGATTATCGCAAATTAAATCAAGTCACAAAGTTCGATGCTGAACCTATGCCTTTACTAGAAGATCTACTTATTAGACTTTCTAATTCTAGATTCTTCACTAAACTTGACTTGTCAAAAGGTTATTGGCAAGTGCCTTTAGCAGATCATGTCAAACCTCTGACTGCTTTCTCTACACCTAGGGGTTTATTTCAATGGAATGTAATGCCCTTTGGTCTTATGAACGCCCCTGCTACTTTCGTTCGCATGATGCGTCGAATTCTTTCTCATCGTTCAGATGTCATCGCATACTTAGATGATATCTGTCTCTTCAGTGATTCTTGGGAAGATCACTATCTGGGTTTATATGACCTACTGTCTACTCTACGTGAGTATAATCTGACAGCAAAACCTTCTAAAGCTTATATTGGTTTTGGTGAAATTTCTTTCTTGGGTCATCGTGTTGGTCATGGTCTCTTGAAGACAGAAGACCACAATACTTCAAAAATATTGAACATCTCTGTACCTAAGACGAAGAAACAAGTCCGGAGTCTCTTGGGGTTAATTCAATTCTATGGGAGATTTATTCCGAATCTATCTTCGATAATGGCACCACTGTCAACGTTGTTGAAGAAAGGGTCGCCTAATCTGATTCGTTGGTCTCAGGAATGTCAATCTTCCTTAGACCAGATTAAAAGTATATTTTCTTCTCCTCCCATCCTAAGATTACCTACTCTTGATAGAACATTTGTTCTTCGAAGTGATGCTTCATCCACTGGGATCGGAGCAGCACTTATGCAGGAATATGCTAAAATTCTGCATCCTGTCATGTACATTTCTAGAAAACTAAATGCGGCAGAGAGGAACTGCTCGGTTTTAGACCGTGAATTGTTGGCTATGGTTTGGTCTATTCTCAAACTACAAAGATTCCTCCTGGGCGCACATTTCATTCTAGAAACTGATCAGAAAGCTCTTACAGCTATTCAGACTAAGAACTTGAAGAGTTCGAGATCAACTCGATATGCTATTGCTCTTCAACCTTTTCACTTCACGGTACGAGCTATCCGTGGGTCGGATAATGTGATGGCTGACATTCTGTCTAGATGCCCACATGATTCCAACTAATACTTCTGTCCTATTTCTAGATATACGACAGAGCCATAACACACCTATATTACTACAATACATTAGCACATCTGTCCTCACTTTAGGTGAACACATACTATTGTGCTTTGTTATCATCTTCTTCTGTTCCCATCTTTAATATAAGAAGAAGACTGAGTAGTTAATATAAGGGCCGAAAGTTCACTCGGCCACAATTATTAATAATAATGTATTGTATAGTATGAAACATAATGGCTATTAAATAGAATTATATTGGTTGTTTTTTGTAAGCATGTGAGAAATATTCTCACCTGACACTTTATGTGTCAATGTAGCTGATAAGTGCAGATGTGATGAAAGGGAAATGATCTTGGGAAATACGTGTTGAGTAGAGTTAAATTTGGGTTAGAGTACTTGCTTACAGATTGGTATGGATTTGTTTAAAGATATCTCCTCTTAGTTTCGTGGAAGACAGTATGTCAGATAGCAGGTGAACTCTGGTCATAATGAACTGTTTCTGTACTGGTTTTAAGTGATGTGTGAATAGCTCTCGCGGCTAGTGTCCGCAGGGATTTTTGAGAGCAGTGTTAAGAGAACAGTAGATTCTCGTGACTGTGTGAACGGGGTGTGTTCCCGTGGGTTCAGTGTGTGCAGGGTTTTTGACTGAGGTGGTCAGCCCTAAGGTGTTTTTTGGATAATGTATGCCTGCGCAGGGCTATAGAGATTTTGTAGGCCTTGATTATTATATATCTGCCGTAGATGCAGTATTTGTGCACTGATGTGGAGTATAGAGATTTGGTAGGCCTTGATTATTATATATCTGCCGTAGATGCAGTATTTGTGCACTGATGTGAAGTATAGAGATTTGGTAGGCCTTGATTATTATATATCTGCCGTAGATGCAGTATTTGTGCACTGATGTGAAGTATAGAGATTTGGTAGGCCTTGATTATTATATATATGCCGTAGATGCAGTATTTGTGCACTGATGTGAAGTATAGAGATTTTGTAGGCCTTGATTATTATATATCTGCCGTAGATGCAGTATTTGTGCACTGATGTGAGGAGTAGAGATTTTGTTGGCCAGGATGTGTATGGGCCGTATGTTAACTGCATTATGAAGATTCATGTTTCGATGTAACTGTATTCGTCTAGATCTACGTGATGTTATAATTGTAATAAACCATGGTTAAAATATCATCAGGCGTTACACCATTCCATGACTTGGTGTGTACGCTAATGTGAGTGACTGTCCCAAAACACGCTTCACCTTCTTCACTAAAAAAAACGTCAACTGAGTTTTATCAGTGGTGGCCAATGTGGTGTGCCATTCCTTGGCAAGATGAATAAACACTGGGGTAAAGCATACACGATAGGTCTAGACGACTATCACTTTCCCCAAAACCACTGAGATCACTTTTTCAAGGCATCAAGCCGACATAGCAAAACACACACATTCCCTATCAGGACGAAGCCAAATCACACCCCTCAAGCCACACATCCGCCGAATAGCCTTTGACCTCTCTAGAGACAACAGAACATATAGTTCGACTTAGATATGTAAAGATATACAGATATAAGACAGACTTGTCCTACTCAGACAAACAATACACATAAATTCAGGCCATAGATATTCTGAAGCAAGAACAATCTATTATTACCCAAACAACGAATAAATCGCAGTAAAATGTATTTATCCGCGGAGTTCAAGGGAAGTAACTCAATATTGACTTTCCCTTAAGCACTAAAAAATTACCTATGTATAATATTGTAAGATATCAAAGACTGCACGTAACAGTAGCCTCATATTAGGCAGTGCAATTAGTTATCCCCGCATAATTCGTGCGTTGTTAAACCGTTTTTGGTTTTACTCTTGGATATTTAAAAAAAAAAATGTTGCACATTTTTTTTTATCGGGAGGTGGCGGTAATGTTGCTACTAAACTTGTCGCAACTTATTCTGACCATGCATTTTGACTATAGTTAATTTTTTTAATGCATGGGAAGTAACTCATGGAATTGTAGTCACTTCTATTTCTACAGTCGTCTAATCTTGATAGCTGTCGTCAAGAAGTTGTCTTATCTTGATAGTATAGTTGCCGATAGTTGTGTGAACGATTTTGAGTCATGTCCATATATGGAGCGCTCAGATCGCCAGTTCTTTGAAAACAGTTGGCAATCGCAATGTTTCAAGATTCATTTCCTTTTAAGGTTTGAGTAGTTTATTCAGGAAGGAGTCCTCATCATTGTTGTTCCTTTTTTGAGATGATATATCTCTATGTTATTCCTAATGCCTGGAGGCATATGTGATTATGTGATTCCTGATGTACAGGTAACTGAATCCTTTTTGCTGAGTAACTTTATCGCTATCTTGTGATGTTGACTTTTGCTTAGCCTGCCTTATTATAAAGTCTATGATATGACCAGTTTGTTCAGCTCACGATCCACTTATATTGTCACGCATCGATTGATGCCTGTTCTACGGACTATTTGCTTCCTGAACTTTATTGATGGATCTAGGTTTAATACCTTTGCTGTATAAGGAACATAGAGGACAATAATGTGACGCTCAAAAGACATGCCTGTCTTGTTGAGGTAAAAAAAATAGGAGACCAGATTTAATCTCCTAGTTGATATCTACTAGCTCTTATGGAAAGGGAAGTTTACGCTCACTGTTTGAATACACATCTGCATCCTACACTAACCAGACCACAGATACCATACTATGTCTTCATCGCCTTCAACAATTATGGCGTACAACATTCTACTCAACATCTGACTTCAACAGATGCCTCGTTGATTGTTACAGTCTTGGCGATTACCTTTACGTTTATAAAGATGTATAATTGACGCATCCTTGAGATTGTGTGGGATGGTTTCACTCTGCCACATTTGCTGGAAGATCATGTGAAGTTTCTCTATCAGAACTGTACCGCCATCTTTATAGACCTCAACAGGAATTGAATCGGAGCCGGGGGCCTTTCCACTAGAAAGTTGACGAATCGCTTTTTGTGTCTCCTCCAAAGTCGGTATATCATCTAGTGCTTTATTTATAGGAATTTGGGGCAGTCGGTTGATGGCTTCATCGTTAATAGATGATGGCTGGTTCAGAATATTATTAAAGTGTTCGACCCAGCGTTGGAGGATTTTTTCCTTGTCTGTAATTAGTGTTTTTCCATCTGCATTAAGTAGGGGAAATGATCCTGATGATGTTGGACCATAGACCGCTTTGAGTGCATGGTAAAAATTTTTCAAGTCATGGCTGTCAGCAAAGCCTTGGAGCTCATCTGCTTTATTACTCAGCCATGAATCCCGCATCTGGCGTAGTTTATGTTGGACGATTCTACGCATGTTGTTGAAAGCGTCTTTCTTGGATGTAGATTTTGGATCATTTAAATATGCTTTATGGAGATGGTGTTTCTCAGCCAACATCTGCTTTATATCGTCTGAGTTCTCATCAAACCAGTCATTTTGTTTCTTGATGGCGGGACCCAGGACCTCTGTAGCAGTGTTGTATATCTGCTCGCTTAGGGCTGTCCAATTTATTTCCGCACTTTGGCCTTCTAACGAGATAGATTTGAGACGGTCTTCTAGGGTGTCAGTGAATGACTGTTTAATTTTTGTCTTCTTTAGTTTGGTAATATCCAGCCTTTTTTGAGTTTTCTTCCACTGAGGGCGCCTGGCAGGTTGGATACGAATTTTAAGTTTAGACACAATGAGGCGATGATCAGTCCAGCATTCGGCACCACACATGGACTTGGTCACCCGGACATCTTGCCTGTCCTTCTTCCTAACAATTACATAGTCAATTAGGTGCCAATGCTTCGAGCGAGGGTGCATCCAGGAGGTCCTGTTGCGGATAGGAAGTCGAAAAATGGTGTTGGTGACAAGGAGGTTATGTTCTGCGCAAGTCTGGAGGAGAAGAAGTCCATTGCTGTTACAGCGACCCACGCCGTACTTTCCTTCCATAAAGCAGCGGGATCTTGACCGTCATGAGTCGGTCATTTATTCCATTTGTGGGCTCCGCTAGCTTGCCAATAATTGCTGTTTTGATTGCAAATCCAACCCCTGCTTCTCGTCTTTCTTCAGTTCCTCTTCCCTCCAATAGAATGTATAACCTGCACCCTTTTCGCAAAGTTGGCCCTCGCCTGCAAGTCGAGTTTCACTCAGTGCTGCTATGTCAATGTTGTATCTGGCCAGTTCTCTCCCAATCAGGGCAGTTCGCCTCTCGGATCTGTTTGTGTTAAAGTCTTTGTCGAGTAGAGTGCGCACATTCCATGAGCC
The DNA here is from genome assembly GCA_024509875.1 of Oreohelix idahoensis. Taxonomy (NCBI): domain Eukaryota; kingdom Metazoa; phylum Mollusca; class Gastropoda; order Stylommatophora; family Oreohelicidae; genus Oreohelix; species Oreohelix idahoensis. The sequence goes on from JAMPIV010010609.1 coordinate 105,369, forward strand.
TAGAATGAGGGGGAAAAATCTGTCCTTTCTTTTTCTTATGTGTCGCTCGCTGAAGAAGGGTACCCACGAACCGCGGTAAGCTGGTTAGGTAATGGTGGAGCAGGCAATGTTTAGGGCACCTTTTCTAGCCCCTTCCTCATGCCATGGAGGTGAGCAGTGCTTTCCTAAAGAGGGCTGCTCAGTCACTCAGGGGGCTGCTGAATCCCACTGCTGTTCCGATCAGTGGAAGACGACCATATGGCCTGAGCCACCTGTGTGTAGGTCTGCGACTACGACTGCCAGCGCACCCACGCCTGCCGCTTCACCGCTCGCCCATCGCCACAGGACTTGTTGTGAGTGGATGGATGAGTGGATGAGTGGATGAAAGAGTGACTTGCGTAGTGATGTGCTTTAAAGTGAGGAAGAGTTGCGCAATTTCGTCGACCTCACTCTCTCGCCTGGGTCCATCTTAATCCAGTGGCAAGACAAGTCAAGACGACTGGAGATGAAGTCAGGTGCAATGGATGACCATGGCTTTCTACGTGCCTCGCTATGCTCCTTACGCTCCACAGCGCGTTGCTGGTAATCGCCGTCATGCCCGTTGAACCAACAGGTGGTTTCTTCCGCGCAGTCTACCGAATCCAGTCTTCGCATGCATGGGTAGGCAGACCCTAACTCACCGAAGGTTTATAACCAGTCGGCTACCCTCACCTAGTTTAGCCGGCCTGTCAAAGCCGTTTCCCGTGGGGTGGCCGCTGTCGCATGCTGACAGCTACGAGGAGCCACAGGTGAGAGCTGAATGCCAGGTTTAGACCAGAGGTGGCCGAGCTGCCCTGAAAAGGGCCTCAGCATGGTGATACTATTACAGAGAACTGGGAGCATCTACTGAACACCATTCAAAGTACTGCACTTGCCACCTTTGGTAAGAAAACAGCAAAGTCAAATGACTGGTTTGATGCTTCATCAGATGTGATAGCACCTGTCATTGAAGCTAAGCGCAGTGCTATGAATGAATACAAACGTTCACCGAGTGCCAGAACCCTACAGATCCTGAGGGCTACGAGAAGCAAAGTTCAACAAACTGCTCGACGCTGTGCAAATGACTATTGGCTCCAGCTCAGTGAGAGCATCCAGATCGCAGCGCAAACAGGCAACATTAGACAAATGTATGACGGTATAAAGAAAGCACTTGGCCCCCATAAAAGTAAGACGGCACCGCTAAAAACCATCAGCGGAGAGAAGCTAACCGATAAGGGTAAGCAGATGGAGAGGTGGGTCGAACACTACTCTGAGCTTTACGCTAGAGACAATACCGTTACGCCTGCAGCACTTGATGCTGTCAATAGTCTGCCAACTATGGAGGAGCTGGATGCCGAACCAACATTAGAGGAACTCAGCAAGGTCATTGATAGCTTGGCCTCTGGCAAAGCACCAGGCAGTGATGGGATTCCTCCTGATTTAATCAAATGCTGTAAGAGCACGCTATTACATCCCCTGCATAGGATGCTGTGCCAGTGCTGGGAAGAGACAACTATTCCTTAAGACATGCGAGATGCCAAGATTGTAACACTGTATAAAAAAAGGAGACAGAAGTGATTGCAATAACTACAGAGGCATCTCTCTTCTTAGTATTGTTGGTAAGGTTTATGCCAAAGTCATCTTAATGCGACTACACAAGTTAGCTGAGCGCATATATCCAGAGGCACAGTGTGGATTCCGAGCTGGCAGATCAACAACAGACATGATCTTCGCTCTCCGCCAGCTTCAGGAAAAATCAAGAGAGCAGAAAAGACCATTATATATCGCCTTTATAGACCTCACAAAAGCATTCGACCTGGTTAATAGGGATAGACTCTTTAAAATCCTCCTGAAAATAGGCTGCCCTTCTAAAATGCTGGAAATGATAAAGTCATTCCATGACGACATGAAGGGAACAGTCCAATATACTGGAAACACGTCACAGCCCTTTGATATACGAAGTGACGTTAAACAAGGCTGTGTTCTGGCTCCGACCCTCTTCGGAATCTTCTTTGCCTTACTCTTGAAACATGCATTCAGAGATGCAACTGAAGGAATATGCCTTCACACTAGGTCAGATGGCCGTCTGTTTAACTCTTTGACTCCAGACCAACGCCATGAGCGTTGCGAAATTCAACGTGCCGTGCCAGCGCAACGCTCAGAGCGTTGCTTTTAGTTTATCACAAATAAACCCCAAAATCGTCTGTTTAATGCAGTTCATATTTTAAAACTCGTAGAATGACTTCCGCTACTATTTAAACAACTAATTTGATTGTTGTTAAGCAGCACATGTGCGTGTTTTGATGTTATTATCACAATTTGTGTGACGATTCGCGTGTTTTCGTTTTTCGTTGTTATTTGCTAGAGAAATATGTCACGCTTAATATTTACATTTTCTAAGTCTCCTAGGTAAATAATTGTGTCAAAACTTATTTGAAACATTGCTGACATTGATGATGATTGTTTGGTAGTCACAGTTTGTAGTCAAAATACGGAATCGGTGCAGAAAAACTAGACACATTAGATTTAGTTGATGAGTGGGCGTAGTCATATTCTGGCCGATCAAAAAACAACGAAACTGTACCTACCGTAACATCTAATCACTAGTCCTAGGTAGATAATGAAGCTAAGGATACTATTAAAACATTAAACAAGTGTAAAGAAGTTTTTATATGACGTTATTCTTCTTTATTTGTTTGAAAATTACGTAATACACGATTGCATAATTTATATTTTTCTTACAAGGGACCACAGTAAAAAATGGTGTGAATAACACTAACTGTACTAATTGTGGCCATAAACAATGTTTTTTTTTTACTTTGTATATGGATTAACGATGTCTTAAGACCAAAAAGAAAGTTTTATTGTCTACAACAGTAATTCTACAGTTAACTTTTTAGTGTTTTTCAATTTTACATGCAAAATATTTTAAGTATACCGAACACAATTGTGTTAATACTCCCAAAGACGATATATATTACAATTCTCTATCCATTTCCCTACAGTTTGGTATATATTAAGTACATGTCCACACAAAAAGATTAACATAAAATTTACACTAAATGACAGTACATTTCACCTTTTATAATTCTTCAAAAATAATTATGGCATAGGTGGAAAATAATTATGGAGTCAAAGAGTTAATCTTTCAAGGCTGAAGGCAAAAACAAAAATCAGAAGGGTCACTATAAGAGACTTGTTGTTCGCTGATGATGCTGCAGTCGTCACTCAAAGCCAACAGGAGCTTCAGAGCTTGATGAATTGCTTCACTAAAGCATGTAAGGACTTTAGCCTCACAATAAGTCTAAAGAAAACGAATGTGCTGAGTCAGGATGTGGGTGCTGCACCAGTTATCACTATCGATAACTATGAATTGGCAGTGGTGCACCACTTCACATACCTAGGGTCTACCATCAATGACAAACTCACTGGATACAGAAATCGACAGCCGCATTGGCAAAGCTGCAGCTACCTTTACTCGCCTTACATCGCGTGTTTGTGGAAACTCTACCAGATCAGCGCTAAATAAACTCGCTGGGGCGTACTTCGGGTTAATCCGGCGTACCCATATTTGGTACACGAGAATTTTACCAAAATGACTGTCCGTCAATATTGCATCACCTGTCTACTCTCTCAACCGGGATGGTCAGGTAAATAGACATGACGAATGATTACAGGAAGACGTGTAAACCATGACTCGAAAATACCAAATATTGTCCGATGTAGGAAAATAGAACGTGAAAAACATCAAATGAATTACGGGATGGCACAAAAAATGAAAAGTTTCGAGGTCAGTTTGTAACAAGGCATAATATAGGATGTATAAAGAGTAAGAACAGTAGTAAAGGGATTTTGGTCAATAACAGATCCAGTCTTGTTAGTTAAATTATGTGGCAGACCACTTGATATGTGTGATAAATTTACCATGATACAACGATAAAATATCTCCAATTATGAAGATAAAATGTAGGGATAAAAATTAATGCTTAAGATACTAGGAGACATGGTCGCCTATGCCTGCGTTTGCTAACCACCATTTAAACTAGCTAGATAGACGTGCAGACAAAATGTTTACCCTTGGAGACGGGAGTGAACGGAGATCAAAAAGGAAAAATATGACTGAACACGTGTTTGAAACTAGCAAGGCTAATAAGACGCAATTGGTGGTGAAAGGAAAAAAATTCACGTCCACTAGTTGACACAATGTAAAGGAATTGGACAAAAGGGACCTTAGCTCTTATACGCAACAGTCATTTCTTGGACGCTTTTACGATACTTGGTAGTTTTATTTGAATTCAGCGGCAAACGCATTACAGAGGTTCTCGAACATATTTCAAAAAATAGACTTGAGAAAAAAGTATGTTTTTTCTTAATAATAATGTTACGAAAATAAAACTTGGCTAGTTTGATAGCCCATCTTGAGGTGACAAATAATATACTTTAAATTATTCAGACGGATAGATAATAAGGAAGATATTGACGAAAGACCGTATTGTTCATATCAGACTAGCGACTGTACTGATGAATCCTGTCACTAAAGTTTCAAATTTGTGGCCTTGAAGACATGAAATGCAATAATCTAGTTGAAATGAAAGAGAGGGGGAAGGGGGGAAAATTGTGGCTAAAAATAACTTAGGAGGCAAAATTGTGTAGGGGATGGCGGAGTTGGTTCAAAAAGCAAGTGTGTTTTTTGTGAAAACGCAAGTAGAGACAGACGGACCAACAGACAATAATACATACTTGACTGAGGTATTACTGAATTGACTTTTGGTTGTAGGTTTGAAATTTGAAAGGGGGGAAGTCGGTGATTGGCCAAAGATAATCATATTATCGGCGCACAGACGCGCATTTTTGCCATTAAACATAAATCTGTCCAGTAGTAGACACAGTAATTATTTCAATGGTGTATTTCCCAGAAGCTATTCAGTATATTTAGCGGGACGCCATACTAGAGCCAGCAGCTCAGCTGAGTTTTGCTAGAATATAACTGTGTTCTCTATTCTTAATTCTGGTAAGAATAAAAGCATTTCTTTTATATATTTTAATATTGTTTAATATTTCGAGTGATTGATACTGCCATATCAAAATCATTCTCTTACAACAAGTAAGGGTTCGCTCTAGATCCCCAGCCCAAGTTCAGGGTCTAGAGACAAACAAAATATAGGGACGCCCAGCAAAGACTATGAAAGGCGGATCTAGTATTGAGATATGTGGGAACATATCACCTATCTTATTGGATAAAAGAAAACTATTGAACATGTCTCAGATGCAATGCAGCCTTTGGGGGAGCTGATACAATATGAAACCAACTTGGTAAGATGTGCTGTATGGTCAGAGAGATCTGACCCATTTCTGTATATTGTTGATGTGTTGTGCTGTGTGTAAAAGTGGTGCAGTGTATAGAGTACTGACACAGCACCAATTTTGTTTCAGAACAGTGAGTTTCTGATGTGGCACTAGGCTAGTGCTACATAAGTATTCAATGTTACACCAGCAGACGTGTATGCAGTCAAACAGCGTATAGAAGCAGACTATCATTCTATTCTAGCTGTCTAGAGGAGTGGGCCACCTGAATCTGCATCAGTTCTTCGCAGACCAGATGAGTACTAAATGGCCTGCTGAAGATTCACCATATTTCTAAAGAACTTATAACTATTTCCCCACAGTTTACTGAACTTTGGGAAAGACACAGTATAAAGATATAATATAATGGATACAGCTTCCTGTAGTTACAGAATGGGAGTGATGACGCCACCCCAACAGCACATCCATTAATCGTTCTCCCAGAGAAATTAAAAATATAAACAGTATTAATATTAACTAGTCTTGTAAAATACATATGTATACACCTTTCATTTTATTATGACATATATTCATGCATTCCATTCATAACATCATAACCTTTCATATGTTCTGACCAAAATAAAACATTGGTTCAGAACAAATAAACTTAAAGAAAATTTCAATATTTAAAACTAAAACAGCCTGAGTTAGTTCAGTGTGTTATAAATTTTATTAATATTATTACACTTAGTAATTATCTGTGTGTGTGTTTGTATATTCTCTTACACCACATTACATTGCAGTACCCTAGACTTTTTAACGTAGCTACATGCATATTAGTAAAAAAGAGATATGTTTGAGGTCGTAAGTGGTAGCAAGAAGGGCCTTCTGTAAATTCACATCTACATTTATCTCAGGAGCCTTCACAGCTGACCTCATACATCACACTAGGTAACATCACAACCATACAGTACCATCAAAACCACTACATATATTGGGGTCTTGTCCAGGGATAATTAGTTTATCATAGATATTAGAATCTCCTGGTGGGAGAATTAAACCAGTGGGGACAGATTGTAAAAATTAAAAAGTGTCCCTTAAAATAAAAGTTGGTGAATCTTCACAGCCAGTGGTAATTAGTTAATTAATTAAATAATTAAAATTACCTTGCCTATTTTATATAGTTAAAATTACCTTGGTTAGTAATTAATTAGAATTACCTTAGTTTTTAGATAATTAGATTTATCTTGCTCATTGCTAAATTGTCTAAAAAGTATGGCGGACCTAGCGAAGTTCAGATCAGCTGCTGTGCTAACGGCGAGGGAGATGAACATGGAGGGTCAGGTTTTAATTCAGTATGTTACGGCTGAATGTGACAAGTATATTGCAAGGGAAGATAGTAGGTTAGCTGAAGAGAAGAGGTTACAAATTCAGACTGACAAAGAACTTAAGAGGTTGCAGATTGAGGCTGACAGAGAGGCAAAAGCATTGGAGGCAGATAGGGAGAGTAAAAGGCTCCAATTAGAGGCAGAAGAAAAACGACAGCAAAGGGAGGCAGAAGACAGAAGGTTGCAAAGGGAGCACGAATTACGACTAAGGGAGCTGGAATTACAATGCCATGCTCCTGAAAATGGTGCCAGCCCTTTTGCCTCAGATGTTACGCCTAGTCAGGGAGCCTCAACCTCAGCTATGGGGTTTCATTTAGACCATTTTGTTGAGAAAGACGATGACATAGAGGGGTACCTCAGTCGTTTTGAGTTATTAGCTACTACATATGGGTTAGAGAGAGAGAGGTGGAGTTTAAAGTTATCACGGGGACTGAGAGGTACTTCTTATGAAGTATTTGCTAAAATGAACAGAGAAGACCAAGACAATTATGACATGCTAAAGCAGGCTTTGTTATTAAGATACGAAAAAAAGGTGAATTTTATCGTAAGAAATTTAGAAATGCCAAACTGTTGTCTGGGGAGACATACCACCAATTCTCTGCCAGACTGGAAACCTATTTGGAGAAATGGACTGCTCTGGGGAAGACCCAAGATCTTAAAGAGATGATCATGATAGAGCAATTGAGAGAGTCCATGGCTCCAGACTTGAGAAAATTTCTCATGGAACAAGGTGCAGAGAGGTTGGGGGAGGTTTTAAATGTCGCTGAGAGGTATCAGGCAGCCCAGGCAGAGGTAAGTGGTGCTAAAAAGAAGCACATAGACAATTTTAAAGCTCCACAGCAATTTAATAAATTTGATAATAGAGAACAGGGTAATAAAGGTAGGACAAACTTTGAACGGCCAAGAAATGACTATCGTGACAGAAACTCACAGTTCAATGACCAAAAATCTAATAAAAGAAAACCGTTTAACCAAGGAAAAAGATGGTGCAAATGGTGTAAGAACGACAACCATAACACCGAATTTTGTAGAAGGAAACCTTCAAACATTGCTGCAATGAAGTCGGGGACTCAAAGATTAAAGGTTAATCCGAATGGACAACAGGAACCTTATCACCCCCCAGTTTGTGAGGATGTTATTTGTAATGGGGTCACCACAAGGTGCCTTTATGATACAGGTTTGGATTATGATTCAGTTGTGAAGTCTAGCCTAGTGGACCCAAGTCAGTATACCACAGAAACAGTGGAAATACAAGGGGCGACTAAGGACATACCACTCATGACACTTCCCATCGCAAGGATAACGGTGAAAACTCGCTATGTGGAAGGAGAAATCAGAGCAGCAGTGGTAGATGAACCAATCTACCCTCTGATATTGGGGTGTAGATACGTCTTCTTGGGGAATCCCGAGAGACCTGTGATCATGGCGACAGTGCAGACCAGGTCACAGAAAAAGGAGGAAGAAGGTGAACCTATAAATGCTCATCCAGAGGAGATGAGGAAGGCGCAGGCTGAGGATAAGACCCTCAAGCCATGTTTCAAAAAATTGCCCAAATGCCACACACCTCCAAGCAAGGGAGAGTACTTTATGAAGAACAAACTATTATATAGGAAGGCCGGAACTGGAACAAATGGTCACAACCAGCTGGTACTTCCCACTTCATATAGGGATAAAGTGATGGAACTCGGGCATGCGATTCCCTTCAGTGGTCACATGGAGATCAGCGCCACAGGACAGCGTATAGCTTGTCATTACTTCTGGCCAGGGATAACGGAGGATATAAAAAGATATGTCAAATCCTGTCCAGAATGTCTACGGGTAGCTCCAAAGCATTGGACTGCTCCTGCAACTCTAGGGGAAATGCCCATAGTGGGAACACCTTTTGAGAGGGTTGCAGTGGATATTGTGGGACCTCTCACTCGAACCAAGAGGAGGAACAGTTACATCCTTACTCTGGTGGACACTTGTTCTATGTGGGGAGAGGCGGTAGCCCTGCCATCAATTGATTCAAAACATGTAGCAGAGGCACTACTTACAATATTCACAAGATTAGGATTCCCGCATCAAATCTTGACTGATAATGGCTCACAGTTCAAGGGAAAATTAACGGAAGATGTTTTTAAGCTATTTCAAGCCAGACACTTTCATTGTAGTCCGTACCATCCACAAGGGAACGGCCAGGTAGAGAGGTTCAATGGGACTCTCATTTCTATCCTGAGGAAGCTGGCACACGAAAAACCGGATCTGTGGGATCAATTCCTGCCCGCCGCGTTGTTTGCGTATCGGGAGGTACCACATAGTTCAACCGGGATGGCTCCCGCAACTCTGCTATTTGGGAGACCAATAAAAGGTCCATTAGAAGCTTTATTAAGGACCTGGACAGATGAGAAGGCAGAGGAGACTGTTACCTCATCGTACCAATATGTGAACGAACTGACCACTCGTTTGAAAGCTGGATGGAAACTGGCAAATGATAATTTGAAACAAGCCAGGAAGAAACATGCAGCATATTTTAATAGAAAGGCAAAGGACAGAGAACTAGCTGTGGGAGAGAAGGTGCTTCTTCTACTACCCGGCAGCCAGAATAAATTACAAATTGGATGGCAAGGTCCATATACGGTTCTAGAGAAGGTGTCTAGAACAAACTATAAAATTGACAAAAAGGGGAAGGAGAAAGTTTATCATGTAAACCTTTTTAAAGAAGTATCTGGACAGACCACTCCAGGAAAGCACCCCCTTACTGACCTTGGCTATCGCAACTCAAATGCAAAAGGAACCACTCACCTCACATGAATACCCATTACATCCTTGTGAAACAGCAGCACAGGTAAAAGTCAGTAAGCACCTGACTAAAAACCAGAGGGAGAGAGTTCAACAGGTTCTGGAGGAACATACAGATGTATTAACAGATAAACCAGGGCATACCAATTTGCTACAGTATGACATAAAACTGGTAGACACAAACCCAATCTGTATGAGAGCCTATTCTATTCCGTTCGCGAAGGAGAAGGCATTGAAAGAAGAAATAGATTATTTGTTGAAGGAGGGGATTATTTCACACAGTGAATCATCTTTTAGCTCCAGTGTAGTTTTGTTGAGAAAACCGTCTGGGGAACACAGACTGTGCATAGATTACAGGAAACTGAATGCTGTCACAGAAGGACAAGTGGATCCATTACCAGACACAAAACAGTTATTTGCCAGATTAAACAAGGCAAAATACTTTTCAAAGGTGGATCTTAGTAAAGGCTATTACCAGATTCCAGTGAAACCTGAAGTGAGACCTTATTTGGCTTTTAGCACTTCGGAAGGACATTATGAATTCAACATGCTACCATTCGGATTGAAAAATGCTCCGAGTGTATTTTCAAGGATGATGCGCAAATTGTTGGATCCCCTGAATAACCCATGTATCACGAATTTTATGGATGATATTCTCGTCGTCACAGAGACATTTGAAGAACACATTGACTCCCTAAAAATGTTATTTAATAAGCTTAGGGAGGCGAACTTAACTGCTAGGCCAACAAAATGTTGTATTGGATGCAAAGAGTTGGAATTCTTGGGACACACTGTATATCAGGGTAACATGACCCCTGACCCCAAGAACTTGGAAAAACTGCAGAGAGCACCTAGACCACAAACAAAAAAGGACGTGCGATCATTCGTGTCGTTATGTGGTTTTTACCAAAAATATATTAAAAATTTTAACTCGATATGTGCTCCTCTGACTGATCTGACTCGAAAAGGACATCCAGATAAAATAATTTGGACTGCGCAATGTGAATTAGCGTTCCAAGAGTTAAAGGAAAAACTCACTAGCAAGCCCATTCTCAAACTGCTTGATTTGACACAGGACTTTGTCGTAAGAACAGATGCAAGTAATGTAGGCCTCGGGGCGGCTCTGTTGCAAAAATCATCTTCACCTGATGGGGAACTGAACCCAGTCGCTTATGCAAGCCGCAAATTGAATAAAGCGGAGCAAGGATATTCCACAAGCGAAAAAGAATGTTTAGCGTTAATCTGGGCAATAAAAAAGTTCCAAATCTATCTGTAAGGTAGGCCTTTTGTGGTCCAGACGGATCATCAGCCCCTGGTGTTCTTATCTCAGGCTAAGCATGAAAATGCTAGATTGCTGAGATGGTCTTTATTATTGCAACCTTATCAGTTTAGTATTGAGTACATCCCAGGGTCATTGAATGTCGGTCCAGATTTCCTCAGTAGGCACCCCTGTGATCAAAATTAGAGTAGTGGCAGGCGTGAGGAGTAATTTTATCTTTGTGTATCACTGGTTTTGGAACTTGCCGTAGGCATGTTTTCAAGTGGGGAGATGTGTGATAAATTTACCATGATACAACGATAAAATATCTCCAATTATGAAGATAAAATGTAGAGATAAAAATTAATGCTTAAGATACTAGGAGACATGGTCGCCTATGCCTGCGTTTGCTAACCACCATTTAAACTAGCTAGATAGACGTGCAGACAAAACGTTTACCCTTGGAGACGGGAGGGAACGGAGATCAAAAAGGAAAAATATGACTGAACACGTGTTTGAAACTAGAAAGGCTAAAAAGACGCAATTGGTGGTGAAAGGAAAAAAATTCACGTCCACTAGTTGACACAATGTAAAGGAATTGGACAAAAGGGACCTTAGCTCTTATACGCAACAGTCATTTCTTGGACGCTTTTACGATACTTGGTTGTTTTATTTGAATTCAGTGGCAAACGCATTACAGAGGTTCTCGAACATATTTCAAAAAATAGACTTAAGAAAAAAATATGTTTTTTCTTAATAATAATGTTACGAAAATAAAACTTAGCTAGTTTGATAGCCCATCTTGAGGTGACAAATAATATACTTTAAATTATTCAGACGGATAGATAATAAGGAAGATATTGACGAAAGACCGTATTGTTCATATCAGACTAGCGACTGTACTGATGAATCCTGTCACTAAAGTTTCAAATTTGTGGCCTTGAAGACATGAAATGCAATAATCTAGTTGAAATGAAAGAGAGGGGGAAGGGGGGAAAATTGTGGCTAAAAATAACTTAGGAGGCAAAATTGTGTAGGGGATGGCGGAGTTGGTTCAAAAAGCAAGTGTGTTTTTTGTGAAAACGCAAGTAGAGACAGACGGACCAACAGACAATAATACATACTTGACTGAGGTATTACTGAATTGACTTTTGGTTGTAGGTTTGAAATTTGAAAGGGGGGAAGTCGGTGATTGGCCAAAGATAATCATATTATCGGCGCACAGACGCGCATTTTTGCCATTAAACATAAATCTGTCCAGTAGTAGACACAGTAATTATTTCAATGGTGTATTTCCCAGAAGCTATTCAGTATATTTAGCGGGACGCCATACTAGAGCCAGCAGCTCAGCTGAGTTTTGCTAGAATATAACTGTGTTCTCTATTCTTAATTCTGGTAAGAATGAAAGCATTTCTTTTATATATTTTAATATTGTTTAATATTTCGAGTGATTGATACTGCCATATCAAAATCATTCTCTTACAACAAGTAAGGGTTCGCTCTAGATCCCCAGCCCAAGTTCAGGGTCTAGAGACAAACAAAATATAGGGACGCCCAGCAAAGACTATGAAAGGCGGATCTAGTATTGAGATATGTGGGAACATATCACCTATCTTATTGGATAAAAGAAAACTATTGAACATGTCTCAGATGCAATGCAGTCTTTGGGGGAGCTGATACAATATGAAACCAACTTGGTAAGATGTGCTGTATGGTCAGAGAGATCTGACCCATTTCTGTATATTGTTGATGTGTTGTGCTGTGTGTAAAAGTGGTGCAGTGTATAGAGTACTGACACAGCACCAATTTTGTTTCAGAACAGTGAGTTTCTGATGTGGCACTAGGCTAGTGCTACATAAGTATTCAATGTTACACCAGCAGACGTGTATGCAGTCAAACAGCGTATAGAAGCAGACTATCATTCTATTCTAGCTGTCTAGAGGAGTGGGCCACCTGAATCTGCATCAGTTCTTCGCAGACCAGATGAGTACTAAATGGCCTGCTGAAGATTCACCATATTTCTAAGGAACTTATAACTATTTCCCCACCACAGTTTACTGAACTTTGGGAAAGACACAGTATAAAGATATAATATAATGGATAAAGCTTCCTGTAGTTACAGAATGGGAGTGATGACGCCACCCCAACAGCACATCCATTAATCGTTCTCCCAGAGAAATTAAAAATATAAACAGTATTAATATTAACTAGTCTTGTAAAATACATATGTATACACCTTTCATTTTATTATGACATATATTCATGCATTCCATTCATAACATCATAACCTTTCATATGTTCTGACCAAAATAAAACATTGGTTCAGAACAAATAAACTTAAAGAAAATTTCAATATTTAAAACTAAAACAGCCTGAGTTAGTTCAGTGTGTTATAAATTTTATTAATATTATTACACTTAGTAATTATCTGTGTGTGCGTTTGTATATTCTCTTACACCACATTACATTGCAGTACCCTAGACTTTTTAACGTAGCTACATGCAAATTAGTAAAAAAGAGATATGTTTGAGGTCGTAAGTGGTAGCAAGAAGGGCCTTCTATAAATTCACATCTACATTTATCTCAGGAGCCTTCACAGCTGACCTCATACATCACACTAGGTAACATCACAACCATACAGTACCATCAAAACCACTACATATATGAATATAATACAAATACTCGTATATGCCCCAATAGCACATATTACAGCGAGGAAGTTGACACATTTCAAAATGAACTTGATGTAGCAATGACAGTGTAAATCTCATGAGACAACTGTTACACTTGGAGACTTCAATGCAGAAGTTGGACATGAAAAAGTTGATGATGTGACTGAGGTTATGGCCTGGGAGAAATAAATGAGAGATGTAATAGACTCAAAGAGTGAGCAAGAACGCATGATATGATAGTTTGAAACACCTGGCTCAAACAGTATTATTGATGCCTTAGTATGTGGACAAGTCCAGGGAACAATGTTAATAATCATATTGACTACATAATAAAATGCATGAGGTTTAGAAACAGCTTCAAATCTGTGAAAACTAGGACAGGAACAGACTGCAACAGCGACCATGTACCAGTAATAGGAAAACTTAGAATAAAATTGAAGAAAGTAAAGCGAGTTTCAAACAACATCAAGTTAAACTTGGCCTTACTTAAATCAGATAAAGAAATGAGTGAAAGATACAACATTACAATACAGAAAATGGACAATGCAATAGAAAAAAACATAAAAAGTGTAGATCAACATTGGAAAATGCTAAATAAATCGGTACATCAAACTTCAAAAGAAATCGTTCCAGAAGTAAAGAGGACTGCAAACGAGAAGTGGATGACAGATGATATTTTAAAACTGATGGATGGAAGAAGGAAGAAGAAGCAAGACAACAAATAATATGACAGACACACAGTCTTAATAGCAAAAAGTGAAAAAGAGCTGCAGGAAATGGTTGAAACAATAGTAATAGAAATTGAAAGTAAAGGACTCAGCCTTAATATCAAAAAGAAGGTAATGGTCATCTAAAAAAAAGGGGCTTAACAGAATGGACTATCAAAGTAAATGGAACCGTTTTAAAACAGGTCAATAAATTAAAATATCTGGGCACATTAATAACAATGAATGGAAGATGCATGGAAGAGGAAAACTGGAATGTCGTTACAACAGGTAAGATTGAAGGAAAAGGAGATTGATCAAGACAAAGGGTGTACACACTGGACAGCTTGACATCGTGGAGAGGAAAAACGTCAACAGCAGAATAGATAGATTGTACTAGAGACAGGAATCTCCTACACCACTAGGCGTGGTACTTGAAGAATAAGGCTAAAGTGAAAGCATGTCATTTGGCGAGAATTAAATACTTGTGGAAAAATAATGTTAGGTGTGAACATCCGATTGTCTATCAGAAAAACACGATTTTTCGTTTGTTTTAATCGGCTGGAAAGCTCATACCATCACTGGGATATTCCGATACTATTTAATTGGAACTTTAATAGATTTTAGCTCAGCCGGAAGTTTTGTTTTGTTTTCTCAATTCAGATCTAAATCATCTTTATTCTTGGTATACAAAACGTTAATGGACATTAAGAGTGTGTATTTATACACATCTAAACCCTTGTATACGAAGATACATATTTAAACAATTTCGCTTCAGTTATCTCTTCATCAGATACAATTCACTTTGGTGGTGACAGTGAGAATAGTTTTCAAAACTTTCTTCTATTTTTGTTCATTGTCGTATTAATAACCAAAATATTTGTTTCACATCCGGTGTTAAACGAAAGTCTGAAAATGCACGCCGTTCACAGAGAGATGTTATTGGCACATGTACACCGAATACGCCTAGGCCGGTCCCAAGCCCGGCTGAAAAAAGGAGGAGGGCGGCCTGCATGGAGGCTGTAAAGAGGCAGCCCCTCCATCATGCAAAGGCACAACAGGTCAATCACTTGTTTCTTTTAAAAACCAGATTACGCGAAACATAAGAGAGAGTCAGCTTTTTCTTTTCATACTCTTCATGGACGATGTCCTCAAGGCATATAAGGAGAGGACAGGAAAGTATTCAGTGGGGTACGGGAAGATGAGACAGGTCTGTATTTAAGAGCTGGCATTTGCTGATGATGTTGTCCTGATCGCTAAATCAGAGGCACATCTTCAATCCAACCTGCAACTATGGAAGAAGGAGCTGGAGAAGAGAGGGATGGTCATAAGCAGCTCGAAAACAAAAACCATGGTGATATCACGAGAAGAAAGAAGACATCAGATTAAGCTGGGAGAACAGGTCCTGGAACAGGTCGACCACTTTAAATACCTTGGAGCTATCATAGACGGAAAGGAGGCATCAAGGAAGAGTTGGCTACCCGAAGAGCAGCAGCTGGGACACTTTTTCAAGCCATAAATCGAGGATTCCTCAGCAAAAGTGAAGTTGGTCAGAAGATGAAGATGGCTGTATACCGCTCCACCAACGCCCCATTCTTAACGTATGGATGCGATTTATGGGCAATGACTACAACCCGGAAAAGCCAGATACAAACCTCAGAAATGAGGTATCTGAGGAACGAACGAACGAACGAAAGAACTTTATTTTCAAAGGGTTGAGAATTGGGTACACAGGCCCGTCTACCATTATGCCGTTCCTTTCGCTCAACTTTCATACTGAATTCATTTATTCTCATATGCATTTTACATATCAGTTTCAAGAAATTCAACGTTGTAAAGTAAAATAATAATATAGCGCACTCATATTAACATTAATTACTTATAAGCATGACATTACATATGTTGAAAAGTACAAACATCGTCTCTAGAACCTGCAGTTGATATTATCAGAAAAGATAATCCGATTTTGGCGGGGGTGGGAAGGGGGTTGGGGGGGATGTAATTAGAATTCAGAAAGTATTCAAAAAATCTATGATTGTATGAATAGGGACAGAGGTTGTTTCTTAGGTTATGTGGAAGACAATTCCAAAGATGAGCAGCAGAATACGCTAAGCTTTTCTTGAATAAGTCAAGCCTAGGCTTGGGCACTTGAAATCTGTTAAAGCGTAGACTGCGCCTTTCATTGTAATTGAACACTGGCCACAGATATGCTGGAACATTGTGTGACAGGATGTTGTGAACAAATTTAGCTTTGTTAAACAGAAAGCGCTTTCTTAATGGCAGTATTCGGAGATTTCTATAGAAATCTACACACTGAGTTAGGCAGGTGTCAGTGACTAGACGCACTGCACGCTTTTGTTGGACATTGAGCAACCATCCCAGATTGTGGAGCAATAGTCAAGGTTTGCTTTTATGTGAGATATATAAAACAATTTTCGTGCATCTTCATCTAGGAAATGTTTGATTTTATCTGACTGGTAAACTTTCTGTGCCATTTGCTTGAGCAATGCATGTACATGTGAGTTCCAATTTAGATGCTGGTCAACGATTATACCTTGAGTTTTATGTTCATTAACGTTTTCAATTAGTGAGGTACAATGTCGGTCTGAAATGTTGTTTTTTTCTGAATTTTGTAATTTTTTTTTCTAGATGAAATGAACATGCATTTTGTTTTAATGATATTTATTAGCATGCGATTACCGTTGCTCTACGTAATCAGATTATCTGTATCCTTTGTTAACGATAGTGTTTCTACAACTTTTACCATTCTTGTAAACAGTACAGTCGTCCACAAACAGATCACAGGGTGAGTGCTTGATGTGAAGAGGAAGGTCATTAATGTATATGGTAAAAAGTAGAGGACCAAGTATAGAACCCTAAGGAACGCCAGTATTTATTACTGCTGGGCTAGAATAGGAGTTATTGTAAGAAACTACATGTTTTCTGTCTGACAGGAATGATGTAATTATTGTCATCATTTGAAAGTTTACTTTTGAAGTTTCTAGTTTTCTAATTAAAATAGCGTGATCTATCATATCAAATGCTTTTTTAAAGTCTACAAAGACTGCCCCACACATGTTATCATTGTTAATATTTAGGTGCCAGTTGTCTATCATCTTAGTTAGAACAGTGTGACATGAATGTTTAGGCCTAAACCCCGATTAACTATTAATTAGCAAGTCGTTGTTAACTAGGTGTTGTAGTGTTATTTTGTGAATGTGTTTTTCCAGTGGTTTGGATAGCGATGATACTAGAGAGATTGGCCTATAGTTACCATGGTAACGAGTATCAGAGGAAGGAGGTTTGAAAAGCGGATACACCTTAGCGACATTTAAGTGCAACGGGAAGTAACTCTTTGCGATACAAAGATTGTATATGTATGTTAGTGAATCACTAATAACAGGCGCAGCATAGCGCAGCATTCGATTACTGATTCCATCAAGTTATGATGAGTTATTCTCTTTAAGGCCTAGAAGATAGTTATACACTTCATTAACTGTCATACACGGAATGTCGGATGGGACTGTGTTCGTGCATTTTTTCTCATAGAATGCTGACAGTTGGCCTAGGCCACAAGGAGAATCTGGTATCGTAGATTTAAGACTGGCTATTTCTGCCTGAAAGTAAGTGCTAAAGTCCGTACACGTAAATGAGGTATTGGGGATTAATGAGTCTGGCGAATTTCGTTTGTTTGCTAGAGTGTTGATATCTTTACGCATATCTTTACTGTTTCTTTTGTTCTGAATTAAGTTTTTAAAGTATGTTTTCTTTTCTCTACGTATTAAATAATGTACCTTGTTTCTTTGTGCTCTGTATGTGTTAAAGTCCATATTTCTGTGAGCTCGATCTCGCTACCTCATGGCTTCTAGCACTGCTTGTGTGATCCAAGGAGATTTGATCTGTCGTTTCATACAAACTTCTTTAGCTGGTGCATGGTTATCAAACACACAATGAAAGATACGTGTCCAATGAGCTATGGCGTCATCGGGATCAGAAAGCTGGTAAACATTGGCCAGAGTTGCGGCTCGCAAATCGTGTAAAAATAGTCCATGGTTGAAATTTTCGAAACTTCTAAATTTAATACTTATATGTTTATTTATTGGAGCTTTATATTTATTCTTTGACCACGTGCAACATATTTGATAGTGGTCACTCATTGCTACAATAGGAACAGAGCATTCTAGAATGTTGTCTGTACAAGTGACGCAGATGTGGTCAATTGTTGTGGATGATGTTGTTACCCTGGTAGGCTGGTTGACTATTTGTTTTAAGTTGTAAGATATTATGATGTTTTCCCACGTTTGGTTTGTGTTATGCATGTCAATGTTGAAGTCGCCCAAAAGAATAATTTCTTTGGCAGTGGTAAATACTGTGTCCATCATAGTGATGAAATTTTCATACCAGATGATTCCTGCACTGGGATTTCTATAAAGATACCCGATTAGAAATTGTCCCTGACTGGGTATTTTTATTTCTAACCATATACACTCGGTCTCTGCTGTCTCTAAATCGCTTCTGCGGCGAAAACTAATGGAATTGGAAATATATACTACTATAACTGTTTCTAGCTTACTACTTGAGTCTCGTCGAACAGTTGTAAAGCCTTGTAGTGTAATATCATTATCTGATATTTTGTCATTTAAACGACTTTCCGAAAGTCCAAAAAACATGAAAATTTTGATTCAGAATTCGTGTGTAAGTTCAGGAAGTTTTCCTAATAGATGGTATATGTTTAGATGACCCAGTCGTAGTCCAACCTTAATTAGCCATTGTGTCTGATTTGTATGCATTTAACTTTGGAGAGGAAGTTAAAAAATATCAATAACAAAAGCAGCGTTAACACAAAAATCACGAATATTTAGATTAATTAACTTTACCAAGTAAGTGAAAGTAAAAATGTTAGTTCTTAATATTGATAACAGGGCTGTTGAAAGTACAAATTTGGTAGATTAGGACGTGAAGGATGATGCATGGGGTAGAATGTGGTTGCGGGATATTCATGTGTTCTTGTCGTGGGATGGGAGTATGCTGACCAGTATGATCTCCCGGCAGAAGGTAAATAGTCCAAGAGTCTTTGTTGTAGCAAGAAATTAGAAAAGGTTGGGCACAGATGTTGATACATAGGAAGATGGTACAAATGCGGGGGTAGGTTTCTTGTGTCTGTGACACTGATGGTTGGAGTGAGGATGTATCAGGACATGAAGACTGAGTTTGTTGAGTTGCTTCATGTGTACACTTTTGAGGATAGAGTCTTGTCGCAAAATTGGTTTCAAGTCATTGCAAATGAGTTCAGTTAGATTTATAAACCCATCTACGATCGAGTGACCGCTTTCAAAATGGCGGCGTATCAGCGAAATGTGTATCGGACAGAGGAAATCGCCAACGATAAAATAAAACGAAGGGAATCCGTATGAAAAGGATTTTACATTTCAGTACAGGGAAGGATGGTGTATAACTGCATATAAGATGGAACGGTAGGAAGTTCTCATGTACGGAGATATATGCGTATTTCGGCTGCCCACAGTTACGCTAAAAGCATGTAAACCCACTTCTGTTCTAAATATTAAAAGCAACAAATAACAGTTTGGGAATTTACATGGATAGGAAGATAGAGTTTTATCAGCTGTATAAAACTAGATAAGATGGAACAATATGGATATTATATATGCTGAGAATGAGAAAGGCAAAATTTCAGTCGACGCACAGATCGGCTGAAATCACGGTTCGGGAAGGATTTTTTCAGGTCTAGTCTTAGGCTGTGACGTATCTGCTCTCCGATACGTTCGCGCTATCGTATATAAGCGTTTCGGTAAAACTCTGAGAAGACACAACGCAAGAGGTTGAGACAAGACTGAGGGCAGATAACGCCACGACTCTAAATCCATCTGAAGTGTGAGCGGATCGCCAGAAAATTTCAGTCTAAGTGTCTGGAGTCTGAGGGTAAGCGAATTTACGATAGCTATCCTGTATAATAATTTCTTTTATTTTGTATTACAGGTTCATTTAGAATTCACAAAATATGCCTGTATAATATTCATTGATATAACGTATTATTATTTTAATATGATTTATTCATGTGCTTAGTGGAAGATGGTTGCTTGTACAAAAACGTATCAAAACTAGCCCCACAGCCAAATAGAAAATATTTATTATATTTAATGCTGTATCTCGTCGATATTAAATGCATTATCGCTTACGAAGATAAGGGCAGTCCCATGACCAGAGATTGTCATAGGGAAATGAAGTGTTAGAAACTTCATCATGGAAGATCCCAGTTTACGAGGTTAAGGTGACTAGTCCCCTTCCTCGCTGCCTTTGCCTTCCCTAGTTCGAGCGCACAACTTCGTACCCATTTACAGCTGGTAAACTGGAGTGTTCTACAGCCAGTCTCAGTAGAAAGCAACCTGATCACGTGGTCACTCACTTTCTTTATTTATGTATTACTTTTGTGTAGATGCTAAGGATAGCATCAGTATTTGAATTTGTACTTGATATGATTTGGAAGGATCAAGTTATAGCATATGAAGGGATGTATAGGAGCGGAATAAACCAGATGATGTTTATTACTGATATGTTAATATTAATTCTGTATCATTGAAATGATGTTACTTGATATGACTGTATAACTGTGACACCTGATGACTGACTTGTCTGACTTATGTGCTAGTCAGTTACACTTAATTGACATGTTAATATTAATGCTATATCACTGAAATGATGTCCTTACTTACTATGATTGTATAACGGTGACATCTGATGACTGACTGGTCTGACATCTGTGCTAGTCAGCTACAAGTCTAGCCAGATACTAGCCAAGTCTGATATCAGCAAAGGACAGTTTCAGCAGTATCAAGTTGGAAAGATAAGTGTCCTGTTTGACACTGACCACCTATACATGTGAAACAGCCAATAGTTGAAAACAATAAGTAACCATACATAAACTCAGTCAACTGATGACAGTTATCCTTAAATTCAAAGGACTAATAACAGTGATTTCAGTAACTTTATTATTTAAGATCTTGAAGTCTAAACAGAAAATAATAGTAATTGTGTGAATATTTTATATATATATGTGTATACTCTTTTCCAACTAGTAGAAATAGAATATTAGTGTAATTATTAAACTATTTTAACTGTACCTGAGGATTTATTCACTTTTTCCATTTTGTGGGTTCAGTGAATGTACATTTTACTTATCCCTAGAATATAAGTAATCATAAGATAGTCACAGGGAGGAGACACCTTAAATCCTGGTACTACTTCTTACCAACTGGGCCAGGGTTTTCACAGTCTGACTATTGTTATGATAACAATACACCAGTGCTTATTTCTAAGACTGGGGTATTACTTGTAAGGTCAGAACTCTTTACTGGCATACTCTTACATAATAAATAATTTAAAATAACCTCCCGCTACAGTCGGGGCTCGTCCGGGATATATCTTTGATATTCCTGAGCCAACATTCTATTTCTGCTGGGTAGAAATTTTGTTTTATAAATTTTTTGGAAAGAGTAACATAGTAGGAAATAATTATAATTTTAGGAGTACCATTGAGTACAGATAAAGAAAGTTGTTTCATATATGGTGAAGTCAGTTTAATTAACTTTAATTTTAACTAAGTTAATTATATTGTAGTAAATTAGTTTGAGTAAGATCACTTGCCCTACTAGACTACAGATACATCATGGCTGACTTGGTCAAATTTAGGTCTGCTACACTGCAGGTGGGAAAAGAGCTTGGCATGGATGGTGACGTTCTGATCCGGTATGTCACGACGGAATGTGAAAAGTACAAGCAGAGAGAGAAGCCAAGAAATTAGAATTAGAAGCAGAGAGAGAAGCCAAGAAATTAGAATTAGAAGCAGAAAGAGAAGCCAAGAAATTGGATGCAGAAAGAGAAGCCAAGAAATTAGAAGCTGAGAGAGAAGAAAGGAGGTTACAAGCAGAGAGAGACCATGAGCTGAAAATGAGACAGCTTGATCTTGAACTTCAGGCTGGGACTATCACCCATGGTAATAGCTCACCTCATTCTGCGAATAGCTCTTTTCAGAACACAGCAAATGGGGCCATGAACTTCCACCTAGATCCATTTGTTGAAAAGGAGGACGCAATTGAGTCGTACCTGGATAGGTATGAAAGGCTAGCCTCTACATATGGACTGGAAAAGGAAAAATGGAGTCTAAAGTTATCCCAGGGATTGAGAGGTATTGCATATGATGTGTTTCTGAAACTCCCCAAAGAAGATCAGGAAAATTATGAGATACTAAAGCAAGCCTTACTGATCCGGTATGAAAAGAACTCTGAGGCATATAGGAAGAAACTTAGAACTTCTAAACCTCTACCTGGAGAAACATATAACCAGTTCTCAGCTAGGCTAGAAACGTATTTGTTGAAATGGAGTAGTTTAGGTAAGTATCAGAAAACCTACGAGGATCTGAAGAAATGGTTATGTTAGAGCAAGTGAAAGATTCCATGTCTCAAGAAATGAGGAAATTCCTTATGGAACAAGGAGCAGAGAGGCTGGAAGACATTTTGAAATGTGCAGAGAGATACCAAGCAGCTCAAGCTGAATTGGTAGGAACAAAAAGGAAGCAGGTAGAAGGATATAAGCCACCACCGCAGAATACCGATTTTGACCAGATGGATCAACCATACAGAAACAAGCAAAGATTTGATAATAAGGACAAGAACCCTCAGACTCAGGAAAATAAACCCTACAAACAGGGAGCTAAGTGGTGCAAATTTTGTAAGATGAGCAACCACAACACGGATGAATGTGGGAGGAAAAAACCCCTTCATCATGCTGCATGTCTACAGGTGAGGACTTCTGTTAGGAAGGAACTGACTGTGGGTCAGAATAGCCTCCATCACCCACCTACCCAGGAGATAGTGACTGTGAATGGCAAACAAGTCACAGGAATGTATGACACAGGTTTGTCCTATGACGCAGTCGTGTGTGCATCTCTGGTGTGCCCTGAACAAATCACCACAGAAACAGTAGAGATTCAAGGGCCACTAAAAGGAACATCACCCCTTACATTACCCATAGCAAAGATTCATGTCAGTTGTCGCTATGTGGAAGGGGAGATAAATGCAGCTGTGATAGATGATCCCTTTTACCCCCTAATGTTGGGGCGTAAATATGTTTTCTTAGGAGACCCTGTAAAACCTATGGTTATGGCAGGAATCCAGACCAAGGCTGACTCCAGGAACATAGAGAGGGACCCCAACGTAAAATTTCATTCAACTGAAATGAAACGGGCTCAAGAAGCAGACAGCACATTGAAGCCTTGTTTTGGCAAATTGTCAAAGACACATAACACACCAAGGAAAGGACACTTCTATAGGGAACATGGACTCTTGTACAGGAAAGCTGGCAGAGGGACGAAAAGTCATGGTCAAATTGTTGTACCATCCACCTATAGGAATAAGGTTATAGGCTGGGGACACATATCAACTTTGAGTGAACACCTGGGTAATGGTGCCACAAAACAAAGAATAGCCACCCAGTTCTACTGGCCAGGTATTACGGAAGACATAAATCAGTATGTAAATTCCTGTCCAGAGTGCACCTATGTAGATTCAGAAAGTCGACGGAAGAGTCTTCATCAAAAATCTACAAGCAAACCAGCAATCAGGGGTACTCCCGAGATTTGCACGGGAGGGGAAAGGAAACATCCCACACAGGTTCAATTGCAGTCTGAACCCCATGCGCTGGAAAAAAGGAACAAATCACGTAGCGAAAATCAAACACCTACGGAATTGCGAGGGAAAACCACATCCAACTATCAACGAAAAGAGGGCGGTAAACTTCATGGGAAACCTACCGACCCCGTTTCACCAGCAGTAAGAGCCTGGATGAAAAGCCGAACAGGAAGGAGAGAGATAGTAAAGGATGAATATATTCTTGGAAAACAGAATGTGGGCGCAGATTTTCTCAGTCGCCATCCCACAGAGCTTGAGGAGGATAGAAGGAAGGAAAACTAACCTCGGAATGGTCGATTTGCAATTGTCTTGTACCCAATAGTTAAGCTAGATATCATCCAGCTTAAAATATGGGGGAGCTATGTCGCAAAATTGGTTTCAAGTCATTGCAAATGAGTTCAGTTAGATTTATAAACCCATCTACGATCGAGTGACCGCTTTCAAAATGGCGGCGTATCAGCGAAATGTGTATCGGACAGAGGAAATCGCCAACGATAAAATAAAACAGAAGGGAATCCGTATGAAAAGGATTTTACATTTCAGTACAGGGAAGGATGGTGTATAACTGCATATAAGATGGAACGGTAGGAAGTTCTCATTTACGGAGATATATGCGTATTTCGGCTGCCCACAGTTACGCTAAAAGCATGTAAACCCACTTCTGTTCTAAATATTAAAATCAACAAATAACAGTTTGGGAATTTACATGGATAGGAAGATAGAGTTTTATCAGCTGTATAAAACTAGATAAGATGGAACAATATGGATATTATATATGCTGAGAATGAGAAAGGCAAAATTTCAGTCGACGCACAGATCGGCTGAAATCACGGTTCGGGAAGGATTTTTTCAGGTCTAGTCTTAGGCTGTGACGTATCTGCTCTCCGATACGTTCGCGCTATCGTATATAAAGCGTTTCGGTAAAACTCTGAGAAGACCCAACGCAAGAGGTTGAGACAAGACTGAGGGCAGATAACGCCACGACTCTAAATCCATCTGAAGTGTGAGCGGATCGCCAGAAAATTTCAGTCTAAGTGTCTGGAGTCTGAGGGTAAGCGAATTTACGATAGCTATCCTGTATAATAATTTCTTTTATTTTGTATTACAGGTTCATTTAGAATTCACAAAATATGCCTGTATAATATTCATTGATATAACGTATTATTATTTTAATATGATTTATTCATGTGCTTAGTGGAAGATGGTTGCTTGTACAAAAACGTATCAAAACTAGCCCCACAGCCAAATAGAAAATATTTATTATATTTAATGCTGTATCTCGTCGATATTAAATGCATTATCGCTTACGAAGATAAAGGCAGTCCCATGACCAGAGATTGTCATAGGGAAATGAAGTGTTAGAAACTTCATCATGGAAGATACCGCTTTTACGAGGTTAGGTGACTAGTCCCCTTCCTCGCTGCCTTTGCCTTCCCTAGTTCGAGCGCACAACTTTGTACCCATTTACAGCTGGTAAACTGGAGTGTTCTACAGCCAGTTTCAGTAGAAAGCAACCTGATCACGTGGTCACTCACTTTCTTTATTTATGTATTACTTTTGTGTAGATGCTAAGGATAGCATCAGTATTTGAATTTGTACTTGATATGATTTGGAAGGATCAAGTTATAGCATATGAAGGGATGTATAGGAGCGGAATAAACCAGATGATGTTTATTACTGATATGTTAATATTAATTCTGTATCATTGAAATGATGTTACTTGCTATGACTGTATAACTTTGACACCTGATGACTGACTTGTCTGACTTATGTGCTAGTCAGTTTAACTTAGTAGACATGTTAATATTAATGCTATATCACTGAAATGATGTCCTTGCTTACTATGATTGTATAACGGTGACATCTGATGACTGACTGGTCTGACATCTGTGCTAGTCAGCTACAAGTCTAGCCAGATACTAGCCAAGGCTGATATGTTGCAGGTTCCATGAAATAACTCAAACCAGACTGTCCAGTATCAGAAGCCGGTGCAGTTCCTCCGAGGCAATCCCACAAAAGTGCAGGACCCCAAAGAGTGAACTTCAACTGATCATTGGCATCCCTACTGTTGGGCCTACCAAGTCTGATATCAGCAAAGGACAGTTTCAGCAGTATCAAGTTGGAAAGATAAGTGTCCTGTTTGACACTGACCACCTATACATGTGAAACAGCCAATAGTTGAAAACAATAAGTAACCATACATAAACTCAGTCAACTGATGACAGTTATCCTTAAATTCAAAGGACTAATAACAGTGATTTCAGTAACTTTATTATTTAAGATCTTGAAGTCTAAACAGAAAATAATAGTAATTGTGTGAATATTTTTATATATATATATGTGTATACTCTTTTCCAACTAGTAGAAATAGAATATTAGTGTAATTATTAAACTATTTTAACTGTACCTGAGGATTTATTCACTTTTTCCATTTTGTGGGTTCAGTGAATGTACATTTTACTTATCCCCTAGCATATAAGTAATCATAAGATAGTCACAGGGAGGAGACACCTTAAATCCTGGTACTACTTCTTACCAACTGGGCCAGGGTTTTCACAGTCTGACTATTGTTATGATAACAATACACCAGTGCTTATTTCTAAGACTGGGGTATTACTTGTAAGGTCAGAACTCTTTACTGGCATACTCTTACATAATAAATAAATTTAAATAACCTCCCGCTACAAGTCTATCACATCGTTCCTGTTGAGTAAGTGCAGAAAACATAGGTGGTTGTTGCTGTAAAGAGACATCACAAGCTGTTTTCTGCACTTCGCGATTTATAAGAACAGGTGTGATTTGATGTTCCTGATAATGAGATGATGTTGAGTAAGTGTTTTTAGAAGTAGTAAGTAATGGTGGAAAGTCAAGGTCATAATTACTATCTGAGAAGCAGGTAGTCACTGTTGATAGATGAGTGGTGGGATTTTGAGATCCTGGTTTGTAGCCGACTCCTTTGAAGGTGCGTTCTGGGTATCTGATGTTTGTTGCCAGCTTGCTGATTCGTTCAGTAGATAAGGCAATATCACCGCTGTAAAGATGTTTTTAGGGGCTCCTGATTTCGCAAGGAAGTCCCCTCGAGGATGGTGATCAATGAATTTATAGTTGTGTCTGACACAGTGCCTCTTAAGTTTAGAATTGTTTGACATATCAATGGATTTTGCGGTAATGGGCTCTCGGATTGGAGGAATAATGGATGAAAAAGTAGATTTTTGCATTAGGGAATAACGAATGGAATTTTGATGTGATCTGGTTTAGATCAAGCTTAGGATAGTTCAATATCTTTGAGAGAGTCTGATAGACCGCCTATATGAGTAGTTATTTTGGTGACACTGAGATCAGAAGAAAAACGTTTAAGGAGTGACAGTAAGTCTGAGTGGATGCCCTGTTCTTGAAGCGAACAGTGGACCGAGTCCATATCGTTTGTTAACAATCTAGATTTTTGTAGTTCCTTGACATTCTGGTCCCCGAAAAAGGTGCCTTTCCTTTTATTCTGAAGGCTTTGTGTTGGAGCCTGAGATAGGACGTGCCTGTTCTTGTGTTACCTGTGTGCTCTGATTATTGGATGTATGATAATAACGCAAGCTGCGAGTTACTCGTCTTGGCGGAGAGTGCCGATACGAAACTTTTACTCGGGATTCTAAAAACATTGTAGTGAATTTCGTTGAATCACAGGACACTTTCTTGGCTGTTGATGGAGTTTTAGTGCGTAATGTTTTGCTTGGATTCGTTGCTAGTATTTTCAGTTTTTGACACAAGTTTGTCCGTTTTCTCTTGTTGTGTACAAAGCTCTCCACCGTATACTGCTGGCTTTTTTCATAGCTACTTGTAAAAGTACCGTATGTTCTGTCTGAAGCTTCTCATACGACTGTCTTAGGCTGGTTCAGCTCTGCTCTAAGTAAATCTATCTCAGGACATATATACTTGTAAATACATCATGATGATGTGCTTATTTGTAATGGTTGTGTTGATGTTGGTTATGGACCGCTAAACACCCTCAAATTCTGTGAGTGGATGGTTGATCGCCTTGTGATTTTATTTGTTCTGTGTAAATAGTGTTTTAGTCAGTTTGTGATAATTTGTGCATATCAATAATGGCATATTTAGTTAGTTTTAATTTTTGTCACT